>BQNB010001444.1:0-117437 GCA_026074375.1 Tanacetum coccineum
ATCAATGCATATCTATTCCTAATATATCTCATGCATATCACTTTAGCAGTACTAACTATATAACTAACAGTACTAACTATTATAACTAACAGTACTAATACTTTGTACTAGCAGCACTAACTATTAAACTAACAGTACTAATGACTTAGACTATTTTCTCTAATCTTTAGCAGCAGAACAAACTTAAACTAGCAGCATTAAGTTCTAGAAGCCTCTAATTCCCAACAATCCTCCCCTAAACTTGATATTCATCTTGTTAATCATCAAGTTTCTTCATTATCAGCATCTTGAGCACTAGGAGGATGTATCCAAACACCTTACTGCCTTGGTCTGTTTGCTTGATAGAAGATCTTTCTTAAAGGTTCTCTAGACATCTCACTATCTGCTTCTACTAATAGTCTAGCCACCATCATTAATCCAAGTGTTCCTCTGGTTAAAGGATATTCTTTCTCAACCAACATGAATATATCATGTCCTCTTATTGAAGATACACGGTGAACACCACATGTATCATAAAGCCTCCATACCAAAGGATCATGCATATATCTTTGAAGCTTCCACAGAATATCATCATTATCTGGTTAAAACAATCTCTTCAGTTCAACCCATAATTCCTTCTCTTTATCATCTGTAGGCTCTGTTGTATTGAACCTCTTCTTAACCAAATCCCAAAGCTTAACCAGGTCATATCTATCAAATTTCTTCAACATATCAGCAAAAATCTGATAAGCTTTTGTACGGTTTCCAACTCTGATAATTCTCTAATACATTCTTGTGTCTTCAGAGTAAACCTCCCAGTCTATTATTGTATATTTGACCTGTAAGGCTTCAACATATACTTCTTCCACTGGAACTACCACCAATAATTTATGTAGTTCTTCTTCTAATAATTCTTTTTCCTTTTCTATTGATTGTTCTTCACCTGAACCTGAAGTTTCTCCAATCTTTTGTCTTTTAACACTCTCTTCATCGGGTTCTGTTGGGAATTATATTTCAGTTAATAAGACAAAACATGAATGAAACAAGATGAAAACAAGAAGACCAAAGTTGTTATTATGGGATTCTATAAGATGTAGGAGATAATGAAGATTTGGTCAAAAAGAAGATAAAGATGAATATTAATGAGAAGATAAAGATGAATAATTAATTAATTCTCTCATTAATATCCTTTATTAGTTTCCATGTAAGCCTTGACTCCTTATGCTATAAAAGGAGGTCCAGGCATATAGAAAAAAACATAGAGAAAAAATGTAAACACAGTAAAGGTGTGTGTGTGTCTAGGTGTCAAGTCCTCTAATGGACGCCTAGGGTTTGTTTGTTTTAGCCTCAAGAATCTATGATTCCTGTTACTAGTTAGAGTAACCATTCTAGAATTGATCATCTAGAATTGGGGCTATGAAGAACGTTTGGTTATTAATGAAGAACACCTTGTTGAATATCTTTGTTCTTATTCTGCTTTGTTTTTATAACTTATGAACATTGATATTATCCTAGATAAAGGTCTAAACAACCTGAGCTTAAATGATCTAACAATCTTTAGGTTTCCATAATTAGTATCAGAGCGAAGTGGCTCTCGATCTAGGATCTATAAGGTTTATGTATCGAATTTGTAAAGAAAAGGAGGTATGGATTTTTTGCTTTGAAGTTTGTTTAAATTCAGTAATTTGATAAACCCTAATTCGGTTTGTACATCATGAAGATTTTATCTAGGGTTTCGCTGCTTGTTACATGATGTATTACATGATCTTCTTATGTTAATTTGATTGCTACACATGTGTTATCATACATCTTGATTTGTTGTATACGTACATCTTGAAGATCTTTACGTTTTCAAGAATGATTAGGGTTTGCTGCTACATCAGGTTCTTTAAAGAAATACTAATCAACAGTTGATGGTCATAATTGTTTGATCATGATTTTGAACATTGTATGAAGATGTGAATGTGTGAAAAGCAGAATGAATAAGAGAAAGATAAGGTTCGTGGCAGCGGTAACAATATGATAGCAGGTGGCAGGTTCAATGATTTAAGCTTTTGTAAATATATCATATGGGGTAATATACGTGATGATATGTTCTATTATAAAGGTTCATTGGTGAATCATTCATAATGTTGGACCTTCATTATTGTGATTTGATTTTGTACTGTTGATTTTTAATGATACGATCTCAACATGAAGAAAGAAGAGATTTGTTACAGCTGTTAGTTATGTGTTGGTTTGGTCAAACATGCGACTTTGATGGGATTTAAATAAAGAAGTGATTGAGTTATAAAAGATGTGATCTGTTATAATTTGGTTTTAAAGAGAAAAAGATGTGGCAGCTTGTAAAGCAAAGTCAATATTGTTATTGTGTTCGTTGTTATTCAAGATGAGAAAACAAGTGCATGCATGTTTGTGAATAGTTGATACTGTTCGAGCACAACAGCTATCTGTTATCACTACTGGTGGGCTTCATATTACTACTGTTGGTAGTACCTTATGCTACTGTTATAACATGTGCATGATCAAGATGAAAAGATAAGAGATATTAGACTACCAACAGAAAGTGAATCTCTAATGCTATTATTTAAGAAGTATTAATGCTGCCCAGGTATGAAGGTTTATACTGTTCGAGTATATTAGTGCTGCCTGCTTTGTATATTAATGTTGTTCGAGCAATAATGAAAAGGTTAGTACTGTTCGTATTTATATTTGTACTGTCGTCCGAGAAATGAGAGTTTGTAATGCTAATGGTGTCCGAGAAGTAGTTAATACTGCTAGTTGTTGCCGATATCGGACAACACACACATGAGGGTTATCAGACGACATAGAAAATCAAGTTATTTTGATTTTCAAATTGGAACAGGTTGGTTCCAACACACACATACACAGGTTAATTATTAGTTTGTTCAGATGGTTCTTGGACAAACATAAGATTTTTGGTTTTTGGTTCTTAACTGAATTAAAGGCTCGTATTTATTGGATTAATTAATTACAAAGAAAATTGTTTATTACTTATTTAAAGATGAAGTGGATTTTTCAGACGAGTGTTCTTATTATATCTTTTGGTCTTGGAGATAACTTGTTTGGTTATATACGGTTTATGATGAAGACTTGATAAAACTAGTTTTTACCTGATGTAAGGAGATACATTGTAGTACTCACAAGTATTTACTATCACTTGGCTCAGTGACTCATGTATAGGCATGCATATTTATCAAGAGATCGAGGTCTACTCATAAAACGAAGAAGAAGATTATGAGTTCTTATCATATTATAGTGCAAGACATAAGATACAAGTTTGGGATATTCTACTTCTACATCAAATTTGTTATACTTAATTTTTCTTCATCAGTAATCATTACATAGAGCCTACAGAATTAAAGATTCAAGAAATGGTTAACATATGGGTTTCAGGGGAAGCTTAATGTTAAAATGTTTAACCATTTATATGCTACATCAAGATGAAGCTTTTTACTACTGCTAGCCTTTGTTATTACTGCTAGTGTAAGTTTCTACTGCTAAAGTTCATTTTTCTTAAGGTGCGTAATGGAGGGCAATTTGGGTTATTAGAATACTTGGATTGGAAGTGTAATATTGGTTCGTAGTTATGAAGATCAAAGTTGCATATTTTAGTCCCCTACTTGATTATAACAAAAAGGGGAAGATGATTCAGTGATGATTTGCAACTTGTTGATTCTTGGTGGTATAGCATGGATTAAGGGGAAGTTTCATTCGTATATTAACTTCAGGGGAAGTTCGTAATTATTTGGTTTTGTCATTATCAACTAGGGGAAGATTGTTGGGAATTATATTTGAGTAGATAAGACAAAACATGAATGAAACAAGATGGAAACAAGAAGGACCAAAGTTATTATTATGGGATTCTACAAGATATAGGAGATAATGAAGATTTGGTCAAAAAGAAGATAAAGATGAATATTAATGAGAAGATAAATATGAATAATTAATTGATTCTCTCATTAATATCTTTTATTAGTTTCCATGTAAGCCTTGACTCCTTATGCTATAAAAAGAGGTCCAGGCATATAGAAAAAAACATAGAGAAAAAATGTAAACACAGTAAAGGTATGTGTGTGTGTCTAGGCGTCAAGTCCTCTAATGGACGCCTAGGATTTGTTTGTTTTAGCCTCAAGAATCTATGATTCCTATTACTAGTTAGAGTAACCATTCTAGAATTGATCATCTAGAATTGGGGCTATGAAGAACGTTTGGTTATTAATGAAGAACACCTTGTTGAATATCTTTGTTCTTATTCCGCTTTGTTTTTATAACTTATGAACATTGATATTATCCTAGATAAAGGTCTAAACAACCTGAGCTTAAACGATCCAACGATCTTTAGGTTTCCATAATTGGTATCAGAGCCTCGTGGCTCTCGATTTAGGATCTACAAGGTTTTATAAATCAAAGAAAAAGAATAAAAAAGACTCGATTTTGTTGCCAACCGACTGTTTTAATGTTAGAGTTTGCATTAGATCATGAATGTATAAAGTGCTAAGAAGAAAAGTAAAAGAAATCGTAAACTGGTTGTATCTTCGATTATATGGTGAAGAATGCAAAGTCAACAGCAGTGGGTCCGAAGAAAATATGGAAGAGATTTTATGCTGCTTGTTCGTTGGTGAAAAGCTATAAAGAAAGAAAGTTTTGATTATAAAAGGAAAAGATATGGCAGATTGGCTTAGTATGATATTGGGATTTCAAGTAAATATAATGTTTGTCATATGCTGCTTGTGTATATTTATGCTGCTCGAAGAATGTTTCTGTTGTCAAGATATTTTAGTGGGTTCACGTATATGTTACTACTGTTGAACAAAAAGAAGCTACTGTTCTCGTTTTTATTCTGAAGATATACGTGTATGCCAAGGATATCTATACTGTTCGTATACAGGAAGGTTTATACAGTTGTTCGAGCATGTGGTGTTCAAATGATTTTAATGCTGCTCAACATGGATGTTTATGCTGCTAACTGTTCGAACAAGGAAGTTAGTACTACTTTCATTACATGTTAATACTGTTGAGCATGATTATACTGTTTGAAGGTACTGTATGTTTCTGGGATATTATAACGAAGTTAAATACGACTTAATAAATATGAATATTTATTAATAACGTTTATACATAAATTTGAACTGTGTAATCGTATTACTTTCCAAGAGCTATCAAGTAATACAAATACAATAAACATCGCACGCCACACAATTGATAACAGTTTATATAAACTAGCACTTTTATTGTAGTTTATGCATTGATCGTTTAGACCTAACTTGTAGACTAAAACTGCTGATTTACTTAGGTAATTGACGGTGTGAATCATTCTGCCTACTTGATATATTTATCATTACAGAAGACAATTTACTAAGGTGAGTTCATAAGCCCCATTGATGTGTAATTTTATATACTATTAATATTATCCAAAAGAGCAATTAAGAACTTTCCTAAAGACTCCCCTTAAGAAAAGCTCCACTCTAAAAGATAATATATAATATAAAAGTACGTATATTTAAAACCGGGAAGATGATCACTCCGGGTCGTTTCCCCCCAACGACTTTTAAGAAATTTGAAACCATGTTTTTAAGCTCCCGATATGATTTGAATGAGAGAAAAGACTCATTTTGATTAGCTATATACTACTAAATTAAATCAACAATTAATATGAACAATTAAAAGCAATTAAACACTTAAGCAATTAACGGGTAACAAATAAAACGCGACAATTAAGCAAATACACTAAAATTAACTCCTAAAAATGCAAACTAAATTTCTAAACCTAAAATAGGACAAAAGAAAATTTTAATAAAAAGAAAAAAAAAATATGATCTTTTTTGAATTTATAATAATTAAAAACTATTTAAATCTAATTAGAATCCTAAAAATAGCAATTAAGTCCTAAAAAATTAGAAAAATGATTTTTAAACTTAGAAAAGTCTAAAATGTTGTAAAAGCTAAGAAAACTATTTTTAACTATTTTAAAAATTAAAATCCTATTTTTAAAATTAAAAATAAAAGCTCAAAAATTAAAATTAAAATCTAAAAGAGGTAAAATTAATTTTGCTGAATGTAAACCTAAAAGTAATTTTTATAAAACTAAAAACTATTTTTTGTATTTTTCTGAAACTTTTTTCTATTTTTTATGAATTTTCTAAAATTAAAACTTTTGAAAAATCCTAAAAAATAAACTAATTAATGGAAAATGTGAAAATTTCAAGAAAAGTCTATGATGCAACAAAGATTACTAGAAAAATAAAAGGCACAACTCAGCTTATCAAATAAGCCGTGAAAACGGCTTATTTAGCTACGGCTTATTATAAAAAGAGGAAAGGAAAAACGTGTATAAGTATTTAATGAAAGGAAAAGATGATGGATGAGCTATTGAAGCAAAGTGTTAAGGCGTGTGTGTTGTGTGCAAGAGGTCGTGGGTTCGAGATTGGCAGACACCCCTTTTGCTATTTTAATTTTTTTGAAAATTTTTGAAAACTAAAAGCTAAAACTTATTAAGTACACATTTTTAAACACTTTTAATAAAGACAATATAAGCTGAAAACTAAAAATAAGCTCTAAAACAGCCTTAGAAAAGGATGTTTACAGAAACTAAGGTTTTAAAGAACAAAAAGCTAGTTTTAACGTATTAGCTTGCACAAGCTTTAATATAAGCTCATTTTTCAAACCAAAAGCTGTTCTCGAATCCTAATGATGTGCATAAGCTAAAATAGATAAGTTACTATGACTAAAAACACTTAAGGCTTACTAAAACTAAAGATCAAAGCAGCTAACTCAGAACTAGGTACTTAGAATTCAAAATCTAAATAAGCCAATAAGCTCAATAAGCTGAGACAGAAGTTGTGCTTATGAGAACTTAACAATTACCTACTAAGCTATGAATTCAGATTATTAAAATAACTACTATAAGCTAAGTTTCCAATTTAAAAGCTTTAACTAAGTTACTACTGTTTTTGGTATTTTTAGATTTTTATGATTTTTTAAGCTGAATGTAATTAAACAAATAAGCAAGAAATGAGAAATCAAGCTTTAAACTATATTAAGCTATAACTAATCTAAAAATATACTAAGTTTCAAAGCCTAGATCCTACTTAAGCTAACTAAAATGAAAATTAAAAGGCCAACAGTAGTAACTGCTGTTACTACTGCTGGTGTAATTTGAAAAAAAACCACAAACACAAGTATGCAGGTTACCTTAAGGGTAGACCTACACAACACATTCCTATTGAGTGTGTTTGAGAAAACTACAAACACAAATCAAGCCTAAAGGCTTGATTCAATTTTTAACAAGCAAAAATTAAGGAGAAAAGGTGCCCTGGTGCTGAGATAACTAGATTAAGCCCTAACTTTTTAGATTTTGAAAACTAACTTTTGAAAATGCTTTTCCTAATGATCATAAGTGAAAATGAAACTGACTCAAGCAAAATTAAGAGCTTACTTTGACTTTCTGTGGTTAAACAAGCTTAAACCAAACACCCCTTTGGGTCCATGACAGATTTGAAAAACTTTTGAAATTAAATTCAACTTAACTAAACATTACTACCAGATAACTAAAAACTTATTTCTAGCTTAACTAACATAATCAATCAACTGAATAAGCTAGAAATCTAAATCTACACTATGCTAATGATATTTTTGGTTTTATTGGTTTATGACAGAATTTTAAAATTAACTAAGATCTACCTTATGAAAACTAAAACAGATTATTAATAAGCAAAAGAAGATCAAACTAAGCACAAATTAGCAGCTAGAACTCAAATAAGCTCAATTAATAAGCAAATAGGGAAATCTAAGCTACTTGAGTAATTTTAAGCTAAAATTTAAAGGACAAGAAAGTAAATGGAAAACTTACAAATGGCTTCAGCTTAACAGAAGCTTAGAGGCTCTTAGAGCTTATCTACAGCTCTAGCTTATCCTTATGGATAAGCTAGTAAAAATCCTTGGGATTCCTTCCATGATTGAATCCCCTTCCATAGGCTTATAATTCCAAATATAAAAGGAATTAAGCTGATTTTATTTATTTAAGTAAGATTAAAACTGACTTAAGCTCTATCATAAGCTTAAAGACTTATGAGAGCTATTGAGCTTATGAGACAGTAGCTTAATATTTGAAGAGAAAATAAGAGCTTATGAATGAAAAACAAAAGTGCTTATAACAGATTATTTAAGAGTAAAACTAGATTTTATTAAAATAAAACTTGATTACATGATTAAAAAGAAATTACAACTGAATTTAAAAAGAAATTGCAATAAGCTAAATTTAAGCTAATTTCTCCTAAGCTACTACTACGTGTGTGTGTAGAGAAATGTACTCTATTTAAGCCTCTTGGTGAAAAAGCTTCCAGACCTTGCTTCTACCCACGCTCCTTATCAATCTCAATCGTTCAATAATACTAATCATTTGAAGAATGATTCTTGTTTACCCGTTTGATCAAGTGGAAGTCAACATGAACGAGTTGCCAAGCTGTCATTCCTTTGATGTGACAGCTTGTGCTAGTTTCGTGAGAGCAAGTAGTACCAAATTTAATCATTCCTTGTGCTTTCCTTGATTTCCACGTGTGATTCTAGCTTGACTTGACCAATGAGAGCTACTGAAATGACTAATGAACCCTGCCATTTTGTAAGTGAATCCTTAAATTGTCTTCCGTACCCTTCAATTTGTGTTTGCCCCTTGTTTTGACTGTGGTAAGTGTTGGAGAAGGAGGGTGAATAGTAACCCTTTCTTCGCGCCCTTTTTTAATTGTAAAACAGGTAAAATATATTTGAACTTTGGGCTATTTGCAAGATTGGTCCTTTTAGTTGGTTAATAAAGGGGTAGTGTAAAAGGACTTTAGAAAATGGCAACATTGGTCCTTGTGGTTTTAATAAAAGGGAAATGGGCTTAGTAAATGGGCTTTTGGATCCGGGTAAGTTTTTAAGGAAAATGGGCCCATTAAGCCTTAGGGACCATTTGTGTAACTTTTGGAACTTGAGGGACTTAAATGGAAACATTGGGATTTTTGTCTTTCCTAGTAGGTGACTTGTTGACCCATGGTTGGTGCTGAAGTTGACTGAGGTTTAACTTTCCTTTGACTTTGGCTTGAATCTTTTGGCTTCTCTTGTGCTCTTACCGTTACTCGAAGCCGAGTTTGACCGTTATGTGTCTTGTGATTTTTGAATATCCGACCAGGCACCCATCAAAAACACAAAAACAAGTATATTTTTGCCATTTTAAGTATGTTTTTAGTCATTTAAGGTCATTTTTGGTGTTAACGGATATGTGTATTTTACACCTATCACCCATGTTTTACAATTATTTAAATGATTTACATCTTTGGGGTGAGAACATGCTTGTTTTACAAATTGGACGCAAGTGTACATTTTATACTATGATTACGTGTTTCCCTAAGTAGCGATAACCCACTGAGCCCTTTATCATGAACCGTCAATTACTAGATTGTGAGCGCGAATGTTATAAATAGATCTATTTGGGATTGACATCCCCGTTTGGGTGAGAAGCGCTCACGGTGCCGGGTTGCCGAACAACAAACGTATACCATGTCGGATTTGGGATGTTGCGGGTTAAAACATCATTTTACGGGGCATTGAATGGCAATTATAACTGCATCATACATGTCAGCTTCAGTGTCATAGAGCTTAGGAAAACTTAATTACTTTAGATGTTTGCATTTGTGCTTAATCAGTTACACTTGGAAATCTTGCGTCCTACTAATGATCACATAAACCAATGAATTCACCACTTTTATGGTTGACATTATATATGCGTGTTTTCTTAGGTTCAATAAGGCACCGGGTGCCAAGATACATTGGGGATCACTCTTTGGAGAGTCAGTACTAAAGATTTGGGGCGTATTACATTTGGGAATATTTGTTATAAACCGACATCTTTACTTATGTTGTCGAACAATTTGAAGCCATGAGCTTATGTAATGAACAAGTATTTTGTTAATCCAATGTATCTTTTTAAAACGACACGTTTAGTGGTCATTCTCATATCTTGTGCTATTGATCTATGAAGTAACGCCCTCAGATATTCAACATTCCGCTGCAACCCAGATTTGGGGGTGTTACAGATTGGTATCAGAGCCAAGGTTATAGAGAACCAGGTCAAAAGTTTTTGTCTGGACTATAACCATTTTCAAACACTGCATTTACAAATGGGGTTTACACGGGATACACATACATTACTTGTTTGCAATCCAAGCATACATGCTTACAGACCATACACGTATTTTAGCATTAGTAGTTTACTAAGTGCTTGCATGATTAATATACGCGTATATAAATTATACTACGTATATTACTATAAGAGTCTTATAAGTAATACTTATATAAGTTATTTTTGCTTTTTGCAGCAGTCATGTCTTCTGCATCATCTGCGGTTACCTACACTTCCGTCTACACCGATTCTGAGCCAGGCAGAGTCTTCTGGGGAGCCGATGAGAAGATATCTGATGGAGGCATTCCATGACTCATCGTATACGGATACGATGGACTCCCTATGCAGCCGGTAGCCCCACCATCACCAGATTACATACTAAGGCCCCCTAGGAGCCACAGACACCGCTAGTACCATAGACTGAGAATGAGCGTGAAGCCTCATGGTTCATACAACCACATGATCCTGACTATGTGCTAGAGCCTATATACCATGAGTATATACCATTGGAGGATGAGCATGTGTTTTCGGTTGAGGAGCAGCCATTACCTCCTATTGATTCACCTACTACTGAGTCACCAAGGTATGTTGCAAGAGCTCGATCCTGAGGAGGATCCATAGGAGTATGAGGATGATGAGACAGAGGATGGTCCGGTTGACTATCCCATGGACGGGGGAGATGATGGAGATGATGATGTCGATGATTCATCTGGGGATGACGTCGATGATAAGGATAGGAGAGGGAGGAAAGGAGGAGGAGGAGTACATAGCTCCGGCTGACTCTGCTAGTTGTTGTACCATACTGATTGAGCCTGATTAACTCCACCTGAGGGAACAGAGGTTTCTCCACCCGAGGGAACAGAGCCTGTTATACCACCGCCCTCCACCAACATTACCACCACTAGAGCTAGGATTACTGTCCAGCTTCAGGCTTTCATATCCCTTCCACCAGAGGCAGATGTTGAGAGACTTCTAGCCATGACTACTCCATCATCATCACCACGTATCTCACTATCACCACCCTCTGCAAGGGAGCGCCTTGCAAGGTGCACGGCCTTATCTGCACACTCATCACCACCACCTATGCCATCATCATTACTACCATCATCTGGGTGTCCAACCCAAAAAACCCAGACCTCAGATAGCCTCCACTCAGCCTGATTGAATGCAGTTACTGCCCTGCATTACCATCACCGCCACAACCACACACAACCATCATCCTATACATAACCAACTACCTTTGACCGTAAGGGATGAATTTCCAAGTCTAATATGCACCCGATCGCAAGAGGTTGTGCTTGTCTACTCTAGGCTCCAGGTATGAGGTCAGGGAGAGTTCTACTGCTAGACCTACCAAAGGCGAGGTTTATTATGGTTTTGCAGCACCGTAGAGATAAAGCCAAGACGAACGGGGATTATGAGGTTGGGTATGTATTAGGAATACTTGGGTAGATCTGGCAAAGAGGCAGTTCCCCTGAGATAGCACATAGACCTTAGGAAGGTCAAAACTAGGTTACAAGCTTGCTGAGCTTCATGAACATGAACACAAGAAAAATATGCACTACTAGAGGATCTCAGGAGGGTAGGACTCGCATAATCAACGAGTCTTCATAGACTCGCAGCGCGTTGACTTGATTCAGAGATAGGATATCTCATCAGAGACCATAACGAATGTAGAGAAGGAGCCTATGCTTTCTCGAGAAGGCTTAGACCATCGATAGGATTGAGCCAGCGTTTCATTTTTGATCTCCCAACCCACCGTAACAGTATAGCATAACGAGTCTCAGCTCCATGTACATCACACATAGCTAAAGTTGCAGAGGTACGCTTATTCAGATATCAACACCAGTACATGAGACTCGCTCTCAGTTGCACAAGCAGAATATCAGTAGCTTTGAGAGACTACCGTAAACGTAAGGGACAGATGTAGAGATTTCACCGAGTGATGAGGAGACATGAACGAGAGATGAGTGGACTTGAAGTCCGAGTTTGCTAACACCTGCGATGGGGGTGGGGAGGGCAAAAACAAAGAGCTAGACAGCCAGACCAGATGGCAAGGAATTCCATATGACCAGATGCTTTTGGGATGCAGACAATCACATCTAGTTGTTTATGTATTTCTTATTTTGCTAGTACCATTGTTCAGGCATGTTAAGTATTTAGGGGTTTTCCCCCACTAGCATAGCCATAATACAATAGTATGTATTTATGTGTACCTAAAAAAACTATTATCATGTAAAAATTTCCAAGTTATGAATGAAAAGATTGTTATTTGTTATTAATACCTCTCTTGTGTTGTTGTCTCATATGTCAATTATTATATATCTTGTCATAATTTTGACCTCACGTTTTGTCTCTTATGATTTAGACAAATCATGGCACCTGTGACAAGACGAGGACCAAATACCCTACCTAACAACACCAACCCAATCAACATGACTCCATAATCCGTCTAAGCTATGATTGATCAAGCTCTTTTGCGAAACTCTACTAATGGAGATGGAAGCCACAGTTCACACGAGGATAACTGAAGGAACGTGCAAACTGCGCGCCCTTGTTTCTATGCTGACTTCATGAAGTGTCAACCTTTGAACTTTAAAGGAAATGAAGGCTTGATTGTGTTTTAACCCTGTAGATCAAGAAGAAGGAATTATTTTTCAATATCAGTGGTGGTGCTATTGAAACCAAGTTAAGTTTGCCCACCTCACTCTGTTAGGGCTGCTTTGACTGTGGAATGGTCAGATAAGATCCTTATGTCCTGAAGCATATTACTGACTAGGAAGTGCTCAAGAAGAAAAAGGACGAACAGATTGTCCGCTACAAGGGTGAAATCAAGAAACTAGAAATCGAGTTGAGGAACCTAAAGGTCAAAGGGAAACGATGTTCCAACATACACTGAACGTTTTTCCAATAGCTAACCCGATATGTAACAAGTTATGTTGCTAAAAAAAAAAATGAGAAGATTGCCAAATACATCAGTGGACTCCTAAATAACCAATATGGAAGTGTCGAGGTCTCCTCTATAACCCAAAGACTTTGTATAGAGACCATTGAAGTTGGCCAACGACTTATGGATCAGAAACTTCCGCACCTATGGCGAAAGGAAAACAGACAACAACAGGAAGGCAGGATATTTATCCAGAAACAACCATAGGTGTCACCAACAAACAACCCTTCAAGAGGTAGAATGTCGCCAAGGTCATACAATATGAGGAACAAGTGAAAAGAAGGCCGTATGGGGGGATCTTTGCCCAAGTGCACAAGTCCATTTTCACCCAAATAGGCCCGTGTACTCAGAATGCCACAAAGCAATAAGGTAGGGCACTTTTTGCCCACGACTGCAATGTGTTCCAGGCAACACAAAATGATGCTAATACACAGAAGGCAATGGTGCAAATCCCCAAGTGAACGATTGTTTTGAATGTGTGAGCTTTAAGACATTTCCAGAATGATAGACCAAAGTTGAAGAATAAGAAGAGGGAAGTGTAAATGCCCAAAGGCCGGGTGTATGTAGTTGGAATTGCGGAAAAGAAATGAAAATGCATCGAGGGCAACCGGACCCAATGTCGTCCAACGGGTCACGTTCCCTCTAAACAACTGCTATGCATCCTATCTTATTCGAACAACTGGTGCCGATAGGAGCTTTAAATCTACTGCATTTAGGTTCCCGATTAAACATCCCGCCCCAACTTCTATTAAAAATAGGTTATGATGTCGAATTAGTCTGATGGAAAATAGTTCGGTAGACACTATTAATGTGGGGTTGCACTTTAAATTGTCTTAAACATCCGTTCAACAAGACCTAATGCCCGTAGAACTGGTATTTTTCGAGGTTTTACGGCAAAGGCGATTCGTTAAGAAGTGTCACGCCGAGATCGTGTGTGATGAGAAACTTGTTCGAGTTCCCCTTATGGGAATGGAAACCTTGACTTATCATGGTAACAAAAGTAACGACTAAGAGAAACTCGGTTAACCTTATCTCATGTTCAAAGGGCCTCAAGAGTACATGTCAGAAAAGGATGTCAAATCATTGTGGCACAGAAAACCGCCAAAAATAAAGGAGACAAGTCCATGGAAAGCAACTTAAGACGTACAGTCTCCGAGAGATTTCCTGACGTATATTTCCTGAGCTTACCGGGTCCTATTACCTTTGGCTCTGACCATGGAATTCCATAATCGACTTAATTCCCAGGAGCCGCGCCCGAAGGCAGCGCTCGAGCACCGTATCGATTAGCTCCGTCCAAAATGAAGGAGTTGTCGAAACAACTACAAGAGCTTTCCGACAAGGGCTTTATAAGGCCTATTTCCTCGCCTTGGGGAGCCCTGGTCTTGTTTGTCAAAAAGAAGGATGGGTCATTCAGGATGTGCATCGACTACAGGGAATTAAATAAGCTGACAGTAAAGAATCGTTACCTACTCCCGAGGATCGATGATTTATTTGATCAACTCAAGTGTTTCCAGTATTTAATTCGAAATAGATTGGAGATCGGGTTATTCAACCAGTCTTAAAGTACGAGAGCAAGACATTTCAAAGACGGCATTTCGAACTCGGTATGGTCATTACGAGTTTCAGGTTATGCCATTCGGGCTAACAAACGCACCTACGGTATTCATGGACCTCATGAACTGAGTGTGCAAGCCCTACTTGGATAGTTCTATTGACTTCATTGATGACTACTTATTTTATTCAAGAAAAGGACAAGAAAGAGAACGAAGAACATCTTAAGGAAATTTTGGAATTGCTCAAGAAGGAGAAGTTGTATGCCAAGTTTTCAAAATGTGAATTTTGGATCCCGAAGGTACAATTTCTCGGTCATGTCATTGATAGCAGAGGCATACATGTGGATCCAGCCAAGATAGAATCTATCAAAGATTGGGCATCTCCTAAGACACCGACGAAGATCCGCCAATTTTTAGGTCTTGCTGGTTACTATCGAAGGTTCATTGAGGGATTTTCAAAGATTGCCAAATCAATGACTAAGCTCACTCAGAAAGGAGTCAAGTTCGATTGGGGTGAAAAAGAAGAGAACGCTTTTCAGTTGATAAAGCAGAAATTATGTAGTGCGCTAATTCTGGCTTTACCTGAAGGAAGCGAAGACTTTGTGGTCTATTGTGATGCGTCACACAAGGGTTTAGGCGTTGTATTAATGCAGAGAGAGAAGGTGATTGCTTATGCTTCTCGACAATTAAAAATTCATGAAAAGAACTATACCACTCATGATTTAGAACTTGGATCGGTGGTGTTTGCCCTAAAGATATGGAGGCATTATCTATATGGAACCAAATACACCGTATTCACCGACCATAAATATAACAACCCAAGAATTTTCATCAAATACAAAACTTATTTTACTATGATCACAATTGTACGGGGAAATTTTTCGCTTTATTACATTACTTTCATTGTCAATATCTCAGTATGTCATGTAACTTGCATAACTAAAGTAGACGATCGCACGCAACCAATCTATGTCAATCCTGACTTCATATATGTCAAGAAACATCATAATATGTCAAGTCAATATCATCATATCCTTATTACAAAATACAAATTAGTTCCTATAAATACCAATCGCAACGTTAATCAAAACGAGCTTAAACCATTATCGGATGTTGAGCTCGTCTACTTTATTATGCAAGTTACATTACATACTGAGATATTGACAATGAAGTAATGGTAATAAAGCGAAAATTTCCCGTACAATTAAGATACATAGTAAAATAAGTTTGTAATTGATGAAAATTCTTAGTTGTTATATTTATAGTCGGTGAATACGTGCAATTTGTTCCATAAAATAATGCCTCCATATCTTATGGCAAACACCACCGATCCAAGTTCTAAATCATGAGTGGTGTAGTTCTTTTCATGAATTTTTAATTGTCGAGAAGCATAAGCAATCACCTTCTCTCTCTGCATTAATACAGCGCCTAAACCCTTGTGTGACGCATCACAATAGACCACAAAGTCTTCGCTTCCTTCAGGTAAAGCCAGAATTGGCGCACTGCACAATTTCTGCTTTATCAACTGAAAAGCGTTCTCTTCTTTTTCACCCCAATCGAACTTGACTCCTTTCTGAGTGAGCTTAGTCATTGATTTGGCAATCTTCGAAAATCCCTCAATGAACCTTCGATAGTAACCAGCAAGACCTAAAAATTGGCGGATCTCCGTCGGTGTCTTAGGAGATGCCCAATCTTTGATAGATTCTATCTTGGCTGGATCCACATGTATGCCTCTGCTATCAATGACATGACCGAGAAATTGTACCTTCGGGATCCAAAATTCACATTTTGAAAACTTGGCATACAACTTCTCCTTCTTGAGCAATTCCAAAATTGCCTTAAGATGTTCTTCATGCTCTTTTTTGTCCTTTTAATAAATAATATGTCATCAATGAAGACAATTACGAACTATCCCACATTAGGCTTGCATACTCGGTTCATGAGGTCCATGAATACCGCAAGTGCGTTTGTTAGCCTGAATGGCATAACCTGAAACTCGTAATGACCATACCGAGTTCGGAATGCCGTCTTTGAAATGTCTTGCTCTCGTACTCTAAGCTGGTGATAACCCGATCTCAAATCTATCTTCGAATAAATTACTGGAACCCTGGAGTTGATCAAATAAATCATCGTCCTCGGGAGTGGGTAACGATTCTTTACTGTCAGCTTATTTAATTCCCTGTATCCCGATGCACATCCTGAATGACCCATCCTTCTTTTTGACAAACAAGACCAGGGCTCCCCAAGGCGAGGAAATAGGCCTTATGAAGCCCTTGTCGGAAAGTTCTTGTAGTTGTTTCGACAACTCCTTCATTTTGGACGGAGCTAATCGATACGGTGCTCGAGCTACGGGCGCGGCTCCTGGAATTAAGTCGATATGGAATTCCACTGGTCGAGCCAAAGGAAGACCCGGTAAGTCCTCGAGAAATACTTCAGGAAATCTCGGACGACTGGTACGTCCTTAAGTTTGCTTTCCCTCTGACTTGTGCCTCCCTTTCGTGGAGGATAACTGTGCCAAAAAGATTTTGACATCCTTTTGCCATGTACTCTTGACCTTTTGAACATGAATAATGGTAAACCGATGATTCTCACTCGTCGTTACTTTTGTTACCATGAAAAGTCAAGGTTTCATTCCCATAGGGAACTCGAACAAGTTTCTCATCACACACGATCACGGCGTGACACCTTCTTAACCAATCCTTGCCGATAATAACCTCGAAACTACCCAGATTCTACGGCATTAGGTCTTATGGTTGAACGAGAATGGTTTTAAGAAATTTAAAGTGCAACCCCACATAATATGTGTCTTACCCTGACTAATTTCCCATCACTAATTCGACATCAAACTAATTCTAATAGAGTTTGGGCCGATGTTAATCAGGGAAATAAATTCAGTAGATATAAAGCTCCTATCGCACCAATGTCGAATAAGATAGATCATAGCAGTTGTTTAAGAGGAACGTGCCCGTGACGACAATGTGAGTACCGGGTCCACGATGCCTATGTTCCTTTCTTTCGCATTCCCAACTACATACACCCATCCTTTTTTTTATTTTTAGTTTTTTAGTGGGGGTTTTTTTTTTTTTTTTTTTTTTTTTCTTGTGCATTTACACTTCCCTCATTCTTATTCTTCAACTTTGGACAATCCTTCTTGAAATGTCCTGAAGCTCCACATTCAAAACAACCGTTCCCTTTGGGATTTGCCCCATTGCCCTTCTGAGTATTAGCAACATTTGTGTTGCCTGAAACCCTGCAGCCCGTGGGCAAAGTGCCTACCTTATTCACTTGAGGCACTTCCTAGTACACGGCCATTGTGGTGAAAATGGCCGACTTGGTGCACTTGGCAAAGATCCCCAGACGCTTCTTTTCACATGTCCCTCACATATTGTAGACCATGCCGGGACATATCTACATTCTTTGAAGGGTTTGTATGTTGGTGAACCATGTTTGTTTCTGGGATAAATCACCATCCTTCCTTTTTGTTGTCAGTCTACCTTCCGCATAGGTGCGGAGTTTCTGATCCATAAAGTCGTTGGCCAACTCAATGGTCTCATCCAACGTCTTGGGTCTAGAGGACCTGACACTTCCATAAATGTTATTAGGGAGTCCACTGATGTATTTGTCAATCTTCTCAGTTTTATTAGCAACAAACTTGTTACATATCAGGGTTAGCTCTTGGAAACGTTCAGTGTATGTTGGAACATCGTTCCCTTTGACCTTTAGGTTCCTCAACTCGATTTCGAGTTTCTTGATTTCACCCTGCGGACAATACTTGTTCGTCATTTTCTTCTTGAGCACTTCCTAAGTCATTAAATATGCATCAGGACCTAAGGATCTTATCTGACCATTCCACCAAGTCAAAGCAGCCCCTAACAGAGTGCAGGTGGCAAACTTAACTTGGTTTTCAATAGCACAACCACTGATATTGAAAACTAATTCCATCTTCTTGATCTACCGGGTTAAACCGACAATGCCTTCATTTCCTTTAAAGTTCAAAGGTTGACACTTCATGAAGTCAGCATAGAAACAAGGGCGCGCAGTTTGCACGTTCCTTCGGTTATCCCCGTGTGAACTGTGGCTTCCATCTCCATTAGTAGAGTTTCGCAAAGACTTAGATCCAATCATAAGCTAGATGATATGGAGTTCCCATGTTGATTGGGTTGGTGTCGTTAGGTGGGGTATTTGGTCCTCGACTATGTACAGTGCCATGATTTGTCTAAAATCACAAGAGACAAGAACGTTGGGTCAAAATTATGACAAGATATATAAATAATTGACAGATGAGACAACACCAAAAGAAGGTATAAATACAACATAACACATCTATTCCATTCATAACTTGGAAAATTTTACATGAAATAGTTTTTAGTACTCAAAATACAATACAATAGATCTAAGGCTATGCTAGCGGGGAAAACCCCTAATACTTAACATGCCTGAACAATGGCCTAGCAAAATAGAATAACATAAACCACTAGATGTATTGTAAGCATCCCCAAAAGCATCCTGTTCATCTGGAATCCTAGACATCCTGGTCATGGGCTGTTATCTCTTTGTTGCCTCGCAGTGCTAACAACTTCGGCCAACATTCACTCACACTACGTCACATGTCTCTCATCACTCGGAGAATCTCTACCATCTGTCCCTTACGTTTACGGTCAGTCTCTCGAAGCTCTGCTATCTCAGCTTGCTGCATCTGAGAGCGAGTCTCATGTACCTGGTGTTGTATCTGAATAAGAGTACCCTGCAACTTTAGCTGTGTCTGATGTACATGGAGCTGAGACTCGTATGCATATACCTGCTCACGGTGGGTCTGGAGCTCAAAATGAACCGCCTGGCTCAATCCTATCGCATGAGTCTAAGCCTCTCGAGAAGCATAGGCCTCCTTCTCTACAATATGTATGGTCTCCTGATGAGCTATCCTATCCTCCATAATCAAGTCAACTCGCTGCGAGTCTATGAAGACTCGCTATGATATGCGAGTCCTACCCTCCTGAGCATCCTCTAGTAGAGCATATAAGTCTTGTGTATCATGCTCATGAAGCTCAGCAAGCTCTGTAACCCTAGTATTGACCTCTCCTAAGGTCATATGTGCTATCTCAGGAACTGCCTCTGCCAGATCTACCCAAGTATCCCTAATACCATACCCAACCTCACTAATCCCCTATCGTCTTGCTTTAGCATCTACGGTGCTGACAAACCCATAATCAATCCCTCGACCTTTGGTAGGTCTAGCAGTAGAACTCTCCCTGACCTCATACCTGGAGCCTAGAGTAGACAAGCACAACCTCTTGCGAGGTGGCATCTTAGACTTGGGAACATCATCCCTACGGTCAACAGGTAGTGGTATGTATAGAGATGGTGGTAGTGTGGTAGTGGAGGTGATGGTAATGCGGCAGTAACTGCATCAATCAGGGCCTGAGTGGAGGCTATCCTGAGTGTCTGGGTTTGGGTTGGACACCCAGATGATGGTAGTAATGGTGATGGCATAGGTGGTGGTGATGAATGTGCAGATAGGGCCGTGCACCTAGCAAGGCGCTCCCTTGCAGAGGGTGGTGATAGTGAGATAGGTGGTGATGGTGATGGAGTAGTCATGGCTAGAAGTCTCTCAACCTCTGCCTCTGGTGGAAGGGATATGAAAGCCTGAAGCCGGACAGTAATCCTAGCTCTAGTGGTGGTAATGTTGGTGGAGGGCGGTGGTATAACAGGCTCTGTTCCCTCAGGTGGAGAAACCTCTGTTCCCTCAGGTGGGGAAACAGGCTCAACAGTAGGTACAACAACAGCAGAGTCGGCCAGAGCTAAGTGCTCCTCCTCCTCCTCCTCCTCGTCCTCATCCTTATCATCGGCGTCATCCCTAGATGAATCGCCGTCATCATCATCTCCATCATCTCCCCCGTCCATGGGATAGTCAACCGGACCATCCTCTGTCTCATCATCCTCATACTCCTCTGGATCCTCCTCAAGATCCGACTCAGCAACATACCTTGGTGAATCAAGAGTAGGTGAATCAATAAGAGGTAATGGATGCTCCTCAACCGAAAACACGTGCTCATCCTCCAATGGTATATACTCAAGGTAATAAAGGCCTCTAGCACATAAGTCCGGGATCAAGTGGTTTATTAACATAGGCTCCACGCACATACCACGACCTACGGTAACTAGCGGTGTCTGTGGCTCCTCAGGGCCTGGTATGTAATCCGGTGATGGTGGGGCTACCAGCTGCATAGGGAGTCCATCGTATCCGTATACGATGACTCGCAGAATGCCTCCATCAGATATCTCCTCATCGGCTCCCCAGAAGACTCTGCCTGGCTCGAAATCAATGTAGACGGAAGTGTAGGTAACCACAGATGATGCAGAAGACATGACTACTGCAAAAAGCAAAAATAACTTATATAAGTATTAATTACAAGACTCTTATAGTAATATACGTAGTATAATTTATATACGCGTATATCAATCATGCAAGCACTTAGTAAACTACTAATGCTAAAACAGTGTATGTCATGTAAGCATGTATGCTAGATTGCAAACAAGTAATGTATGTGTATCCCGTGTAAACCCCATTTGTAAATGCAGTGTTTGAAAATGGTTATAGTCCAGACAAAACTTTTGACCTGGTTCTCTATAACCTGGCTTTGATACTAATCTGTAACACCCCCAAATCTGAGTTGCAGCGGAATGTTGAATATCTGAGGGCGTTACTTCATAGATCAATAGCACAAGATATGAGAACGACCACTAAACGTGTCGTTTTAAAAAGATACATTGGATTTAACAAAATACTTGTTCATTACATAAGCTCATGGCTTCAAATTGTTCGACAACATAAGTAAAGATGTCGGTTTATAACAAATATTCCCAAATGTAATACGCCCCAAATCTTTAGTACTGACTCTCCAAAGAGTGATCCCCAATGTATCTTGGCACCCCGTGCCTTATTGACCTAAGAAAAACACGCTTAAAATGTCAACATAAAGTTGGTGAATTCATAGGTTTATGTGAATCAATAGTAGGACCGCAAGATTTCCAAGTGTATGATTAAGCAACAAATGCAAACATCATAAAAAGTAATTACGTTTTCCTAAGCTCATGACACTGAAGCTCGACATGTATGAATGCAGTAAATTGCCAATAAATGCCCGTAAATGATGTTTTAACCCGCAACATCCCAAATCCGACATGGTATACGTTTGTTGTTCGGCAACCCGCACCGAAGCCTCTCACCCAAACGGGAAGTCAATCCCAAAAGGATTCTATTCGATAACATCTCGCGCTCACAATCTAGTAATTGTCCGGTTCATATAAAGGGCTCAGTGGGTTTTTTTTTTTTTGTTGTTGTTTTTTTTTTTTTTTTTTTTTTTTTTTTTTTTTTTTTTTGTTGTGTTTGTGTTTTTTTTTTTTTTTGTGGGGGGGGGTTGTTGTTTTTTTTTTTTTGTTGTTTTTTTTTTTTTTATTTTTTTTTATCGCTACTTAGGGAAACACGTAATCATAGTATAAAATGTACACTTGCATCCAATTTGTAAAACAAGCATGTTCTCACCCTAAACATGTAAATCATTAAAATAATTGTAAAACATAGGTGATAGGTGTAAAATACACATATCCGTTAACACCAAAAATGACCCTAAATGACTAAAAACATACTTAAAATGGCAAAAATATACTTGTTTATGTGTTTTGTGTGTGCAGGTACGGATATATCAAAAATCACATGAAAACAGTCAAAAACAGGGAAACGCGGACACGAGTAACGGAAGAGCACAAGAGAAGCTAAAGATTCAAAGCCAAAGTCAAAGAAAGTCAAACCTCAGTCAACTTCAGCCAACCATGGGTCAACAAAGTCAACCCACTAGAAGACAAAAATCCTAATGTTTCCATTTAAGTCCCTTAAGTTCCAAAAGTTACACAAATGGTCCCTAAGGCTTAATGGGCCCATTTTCCTTAAAAACTTACCCGGATCCAAAAGCCCATTTACTAAGCCCATTTCCCTTTTATTAAAACCACAAGGACCAATGTTGCCATTTTCCAAAGTCCTTTTACCCTACCCCTTTATTAACCAACTACAAGGACCAATCTTGCAAATAGCCCAAAGTTCAAATATATTTTACCTGTTTTACAGTTAAAAAAGGGCGCGAAGAAAGGGTTACTATTCACCCTCCTTCTCCAACACTTACCACAGTCAAAACAAGGGGCAAACACAAATTGAAGGGTACGGAAGACAATTCAAGGATTCACTTACAAAATGGCAGGGTTCATTAGTCATTTCAGGATCTCTCATTGGTCAAGTCAAGCTAGAATCACAAGTGGAAATCAAGGAAAGCACAAGGAATGATTAAATTTGGTACTACTTTCTCTCACGAAACTAGCACAAGCTATCACATCAAAGGAATGACAGCTTGGCAATCCGTGTGACTTCCACTTGATCAAACGGCTAAGAATCATTCTTCAATGATTAGTAGATTGAACGATTGAGATTGAAAGGAGCGAGGGTAGCAAGCAAGGTCTGGAAGCTTCACCAAGAGGCTATAAATAGAGCTCACATTCTCACACACACACACGTAGTAGTAGCTTAGGAGAATTTAGCTTAAATTTAGCTTATTGCAATTTCTTTTTAAATTCAGTTGTAATTTCCTTTTAATCATGCAATCAAGTTTTATTTTAATAAAATCTAGTTTTACTCTTAAATAATCGGTCATAAGCACTTTTGTTTTTCATTCATAAACTCTCATTTTCTCTTCAAATATTAAGCTACTGTCTCATAAGCTCAATAGCTCTCATAAGTCTTTAAGCTTATGATAGAGCTTAAGTCAGTTTTAATCTTACTTAAATAAATAAAATCAGCTTAATACCTTTTATATTTGGAATTATAAGCCTATGGAAGGGGATTCAATCATGGAAGGAATCCCAAGGATTTTTACTAGCTTATCCATAAGGATAAGCTAGAGCTGTAGATAAGCTCTAAGAGCCTCTAAGCTTCTGTTAAGCTGAAGCCGATTTGTAAGTTCTATTTACTTTCCATGCCTTTAAATTATAGCATAAAAATTACTAATAACTTAAATTTCCCTATTTGCTTATAAATTAGCTAATATGAGTTCTAGCTCTAATTTTGAGCTTAGTTTTGATCATCTTTTGCTTATTAATAATCTGTTTTTAGTTTTTCATAAAGTAGATCTTAGTTAATTTTAAATCTGTCATAAACCAATAAAACAAAAAAAATCATTAGCATATGAAGATTTAGATTTCTATCTTATTCAGTGATTGATTATGTTATTTAAGCTAGAAATAATTTTTTAGTTAATCTGGTAGTAATGTTTTAGTTTAATTGAATATTAATTCAAAAGTTTTTCAAATCTGTCAAGGACCCCAAAGGAGTGTTTTAGGTTTAAGCTTGTTTAACCACAGAAAGTCAAAGTAAGCTCTAATATTGCTTGAGTCAGTTTCAGTTTTCACTTATGATCATTAGGAAAGCATTTCTATCATAAAAATTTAGTTTTCAAAAATCTAAAAAAGGTTTTTTTTAGGGCCTTAATCTAGTTATCTCAGCACCAGGGCACTTTTCTCCTTAATTTTTGCTTGTTAAAAATTGAATCAAGCCTTTTAGGCTTGATTTGTGTTTGTAGTTTGCTCAAATACACTCAATAGGAGTGTGTTGTGTAGGTCTACCCTTAAGGTAACCTGCACACTTGTGTTTGTGTCTTTTTTTTCAAATGTACAGCCACAGAGTAAACAGCAGTTTACTACTGTTGGCCTTTAAATTTTCATTTTAGTAAGCTTAAGTAGGATCTAGCTTTGAAAACTTAGTATATTTTTAGATTAGTTATAGCTTAATATAGTTTAATGCTTGATTTCTCATTTCTTGCTTATTTGTTTAATTACATTTAGCTTAAAAAGTCATAAAAATCCAGAAATACCAAAAACAGTAGTAACTTAGTTTAAGCTTTTAAATTGAAAACTTAGCTTATAGTAGTTATTTTAATAATCTGGATTCATAGCTTAGTAGGTAATTGTTAAGTTCTCATAAGCTAAACTTCTGTCTCAGCTTATTGGCTTATTTAGATTTTGAATTCAATTACCTATTTCTGATTAGCTTCTTTGAATACTTTAGTTTTTTAGTAAGCCCTTAAAGTTGTTAATTAGTTCCATAGTAACTTATCAATTTTCTTATGCACATCATTAGATCGAAACAGCATTTTGGTTGAAAATTAGCATATATTAAAGCATGTGCAAGCAAACGTTAAAACTAGCATTTTGTTCTATAAAACCTTAGTTTTCTGTAAACCATCCTTTTAAGGCTGTTTTAAGAGCTTATTTTTTAAGTTTTTCAGCTTATATTGTCCTTTAATAAAAGTGTTTAAAAAATGTGGTACTTAATAAGTTTTTTAGCTTTAGTTTTCAAAAAATTTTCAAAAAAATTAAATATGAAAAGGTGTCTGCCAATCTCAACCACGACCTCATGCACACAACACACACGCCTTAACACTTTGCTTCAATAGCTCATCCATCATCTTTTCCTTTCATTAAATACTTATACACGTTTTTCCTTTCCTCTTTTTATAATAAGCCGTAGCTAAATAAGCCGTTTTCACGGCTTATTTGATAAGCTGAGTTGTGCCTTTTATTTTTCTAGTAATCTTTGTTGCATCATAGACTTTTCTTGAATTTTTCACATTTTCCATTAATTAGTTTATTTTTTAGGATTTTTCAAAAGTTTTAATTTTAGAAAATTCATAAAAAATAGAAAAAAGTTTCAGAAAAATACAAAAAAATAGTTTTTAGTTTTATAAAAATTACTTTTAAGTTTACATTCAGTAAAATTATTTTTACCTCTTTTAGATTTTAATTTTAATTTTTGAGCTTTTATTTTTAATTTTAAAAATAGGATTTTAATTTTTAAAATAGTTAAAAATAGTTTTCTTAGCTTTTACAACATTTTAGACTTTTCTAAGTTTAAAAATCATTTTTCTAATTTTTTAGGACTTAATTTGCTATTTTTTAGGATTTAATTAGATTTAAATAGTTTTTAATTCATAATAAATTCAAAAATAATCAAAAAAATATTTTTCTTTTTCTTAAAATTTTCTTTTGTCCTATTTTAGGTTTAGAAATTTAGTTTGCATTTTTAGGAGTTAATTTTAGTGTATTTGCTTAATTGTCGCGTTTTATTTGTTACCCGTTAATTGCTTAAGTGTTTAATTGCTTTTAATTGTTCATATTAATTGTTGCTTTAATTTAGTAGTTATAGATAATCAAAAAGATCTTTTCTCTCATTCAAATCATAATCAGAGCTAAAACGTGGTTTCAATTTCACAAGTCGTTGGGGGAAACGACCCGGGTGATCATTCTTCCCGGTTAAATATACGTATTATATATTATATATATCTTTTAGAGTGAGCTTTTCTTAAGGGAGACTTTAGGAAAGTTCTTAATTGCTCTTTTGGAAATATTAATAGTATATAAAATTACACATCAATGGGGCTATGAACTCACCTTAGTAAATAGTCCTCTGTAAATGATAAATATATCCAAGTATGGCGAATGAATCACACCGTCAAATACCTAAGTAAATACGGCCATTTTAGTCCCTACAAGTTTAGCTAAGTCTCAATGCATAATCTACAAAAATTGCTAGTTATATAAACTGTTATCACTTGTGTGGTAGGCCATGTTTTATTGTAATTTGTAATTTACTTGAATAAGCTCTTGGTAAATATACGATTACTACACAGTTCAAATATATGTATACACGTTATTAAAAAAATATTCATAATTATTAAGTCGTAGTTTAACTCGTATAATATCCGGTAAATATATAACTCGTCCCGGTATGTTAAGTGGTTATTAAAATCACCTTTGTTCATGAAATACCCTTAGGTTTTCTATATTACAAACATCCATAGGTTTATGAAATATAAAATTTACACTTTAAAACACCTAGTTTTCCAAAATAAACCTTTAGTCCTTTTGCTTTACAACAATTTACACTTTAAGTCCTTATATGTTTCAAACAGCCCCTTAAGTTTCAAAAAAGTCAAAACAGCCCCTAGAATTTATAGAAACAGTTTTGACAGTTTTAACCTCCAAGTTTACAAGTTTGCACTTTTAGTCCCTTAACTTGAAAAAGTCACAATTTAAGTCCAATTAAGTTCTAGCAAGTGGCATTTAGTTTTAATGGACTTCAATAAGCCATATAATGCTGACCAGCTTAATAAATACACACGAGAGCTTAATTTGGCTTATTGGGCCTTATTGGACTCGTTAAGGTCCAATAAGCAATCTAAAGGTCCAATTGAGTTCTCAAAGGCACATAAGCCTTCCTTAAGTTTATTTAAACTTATTTAAAACTGTTAAGCTGAAAAATAAGCTCGGGTGAGCTTATTTGAGCTTATTGGGCTTGCTAGCCCAATAACTCTAACCCGAAAGATATCAAAGGGGTCCATTAATGTTTCTAAGTTCATAATAGCTCATTAAGCTGTGTAAGCTCACGAATAAGCTGTTTAAGCTTATTGTGGCTTATGGGCTCTCGGTGGTCACATAAATGGGCTACTAAGCCCGTTATGGGTCCGGCTTGATTTACCTTTTTGTGTTAGGGTTCCTATAGGTTCAATAAGCACATTAGGTCTCTTAATAAGCTCGTAGAGCTTATCGTTAAGCTGTGGGCTCATAGACCCGGTCCGTTGGGCCTGTTTGGGTTTAACGGGCTCACTTGTGGCCCGTTAAGGTTTCTTTTTCATGCATGCTTACCATTCACCAGTTTAATAAGTCATTAGTCCACAATAAGCTCGAATGAGCTTATTAATAAGCTACGGTCCCTACTAACGGGCTGTTGGGCCCATTAACGTCCGATACTAGACTGTTTGGCCCAAAAAGGCCCATTAGGGGTCTATTTATTCTTCTAGCAACATATACGGTTCGATAATAGTTCTAGTAACCATTTTAAGTTGGTTTAGCTTATATTTTGGTCGTGTCTATCACATGCATACGTTAGATAAGGTTGTATACACGTTCCCAAGTCATGCCATCTTGTTTATAGGAAAAGTTTACGTATAACTTTCATGAAATTCGTTTGTAAAGGTTATTGTTTGCGTTGGTGTTCACATTTGCTTATAAACGAACCCGTTTGATACCCTAGCTCATTTTTAAGTCATATTTTACATGTTTTAACATATTCATTACCACACAAGTCCTATACAATCATTTATATGTACGTTGTCATGCATGGGTTCACGCTAGTGTATCATTTACGTGACACAATGTCTAGCAACAAAGAAACAATTAAAATACAAATTGTATATGTTTAAACATGACTTACAAAGAGTCCTAGTGACTTGGTTCGAGTGTATGCGAGTAATATGGCAACCCAAATTGTGTTCTACACGAATACCACCAATCCTAACTTCAAAGCCTTGTAATAAACACCCAAGACTTGGCTCGTGTACCTCCTTATAACTCGTATGATGACCCTAGTGTATATTGTAGGTTCAAAGGAAATATGAAGGTGTTTGTTTGCGTTTTATAACCCGAACAAGAGAAGAGACAAAGATGGTTTGGATTAGAGAGAGGGTTTAGTGTATGTGTGAGTTTTCAAGAGTGCTAAATGTCAAGTGTGAGTGTTATTAAGCCAAGATATCTGGTTACAATTCCCTAGTCCAAATCCTAACCAAACCGTGCCCTAGACTTAGTGGTTTTGTGGTTTTTAGTTACTCTCTAATGGTTTTGCTAAAACAACTAAGTACATCTCTTAATTACTCAATATTTGTACAAGATTTGCCTAGATTATGAAATCTTATGGTTTTGTGTACATACATGCATGTTGCCGTGGGTTTTCAAGAGAAAAAGAGCTCAAATGGTTATTAACCATTAGGTAATAAGTTACTTAGGGACACATTGTACATGTTTTAATTAAACATGTTTGTACATGTACTTAAAATTAGCAATATCGTGAGATTTCTAGGTGATTTATGGGTTGGACGTGTAGTATTAAGGAAAAGGAGAAGCTTTTGAGATCTTGCTAGTATTATACAAGTACAAGGTTTAATTACCTTAAGATGTACATGTACTTAGGAAGTTTTAAGGATTTTCCTAGTTGATTTAGTCCCCACATTTGGCCAATATGGCTTAATAACATAAGAATTGATTAAATTTTGTGTTTAAGGTTTAAAAGTGGGTATTGGTTTGAGTCTAGGTAAGTCTAGGTATTTCCGGGGTGTGTCTAAATGTATTTTATTGCGAAACGTAAGCCTTTTACGCGACCAATAAAAATAAAATACGCAAAGTCAATAATTATCTTCTTAATAATTATAGAACACTTGTTTGACGTAAACCTTAATTTATTTGGTGACCGTTTACGTTAAATGATTATTTCTAGTCTACGCGATTTAGCTTAAAAGTTAAATTAAAAGAAAACGCGTATCGGACCAAAATAAATAGTGACGAATAATATGTGTCGTAAAATGATCTGAAATTAAGAAATGTTACACCTTCCCACTTTCTCTCTCTAGTTCTTGTTGTTAGAGATTACTAATATTCTACAAAATATTAAACTTAATCCTAAAGTTTTAAGAAAATTTCTAAAAAATACTGAACTCTATTTTTGAGGTTTACAAAGAAAAATGAATCAAAAAGCTATTACCAATAAGCTGCTTAAATTCAATAAGCAAAATAAGCCAAAAACTGAACGTGTATAAGGAATAAATAAAAGAGATATATGACCAGTAAAGAGCCTAGGGCAAATGGTTAAGGCGTGTGTGTGTTGATGGGGAGGTTACATGTTCGAGTCCTGTGACTGTCCCTTTTTGTAAAACATTTTTTATAATTTTTCATTTTTAAAAAGCTAAAGATTAAGCCAAGACAACAATTTAAAATTAAGGGACCTTAATGCCAGAACTTCCTTATAAGCTATGAATAAGACAAAAAATCAGCAGCTCGGCTAAGTAATACTATTAATAAGTATTAGGATTTGCTTGATAAGAGGCATTAGGATTAACCCATGTTTTAAACCTGTAACTGTTATGATGGTCACACCAATCATATAACTATCCCACACTCTTGCCATGCACTCATTATTAGTGCAGGATACCCTTAGTATAACCCTCCGAGCCTGTCCTTTTTCATGGTTCTCTTAATTTTTTGGTGAATTCCAGATTATTAATGAAGAGCATTGTCACCCTTAAACCAATCGTTACACCCAAATCGCCTTAGCCTACCTTGTATGTACTCACCTTTAGTACATTATTGTGATAACCCAAGCTAATTATTTGATGTGGAGATCGTTTAAGCCCAACTAGGATATGTTTTACAAATACCATTAATAAGCACAGCGGAATATAAAGAACGATAATGTTATTTGACAAGGTTTTTCATTTATACGTTTCCACCAAGCCCCAATTCTAGTTGATCAATTCTAGAACGGTTACAATCTAACAGGGATCATAAGATCCTTGGGGATACACTAACTATCACTCTAGGCATTTACAAAGAATTATATGCCTAGACACACACACACACACCATTAGTTGACTACATTTTCTGTGCATACAACACTATGTGTCTATGATCTCTTTATATAGGGAGAGATCAAGACTTACAAAGGAAGATAAACATTAGACAAGTAAATCTTTTAAATATTTAGAGAATATCTTCTGTTATCTTTATCTTCTTAAGGAGATCTTCTAGAATCTACATATTCTCCACCAGCTTGTAGAATTATTTAATGATGTTTTTAGTCCTTTTGTTTCATTCTTTTATTTACTTTGTCTCATCAAATCAAGAATCCCAACAATCTTCCCCTATTTGATGATGACAAAACAAACAAAGTCGTGTACAAACTTCATCATAAAGCCAAAGCTTCCCCTGAAGTTGAGATGTAATCATCTCCCTGAATGAAACAAAACTTCCCCTTAAGTAGATTTCCTTTGTACCATGCCACACCAAGGATCTATAAGTTGCCAATTGTACCTGTTAACATCTTCTTCCCCTTTTTGTCATAATCCAATAGGGGACTTGTGAATATAAGCAACTTTGATCTTGACCACTACAAACCAATATCACACTTCTAATCCAAGCCTTCTAACTCCTCAAATTACCCACCATTAAGCACAATAAGAAAAATGAACTTGAGTAGTAGAAACTCACACTAGCAGTAGTAATAATGACTAGCAGTAGTAAAAACCTTCACCTCAATGTCACATGTAAATGGTTAAACATTTTAACAATAAGCTTCCCCTAAAACCCATATGTTAACCATTTCTTGAATCTTCAATTTTGTAAGCTCTATGTAATGAAAACTGATGAAGAAAACTAAGTATAACAAACTTGATTCTGAAGTAGGATAACCCAAACTTGTGTCTTATATCTTGTACTATCCACGTGACACATAACCAAAGTGATAGCAAATGTGAGCTTTGAGCACCATAAGAAAAATCACACACCTTTGCTAGATTTGTCAAGTCTTCGTCACATCGTTTCTAAGCACGAACAAGTTATCTCCAAATGTTGTAAGCCATTAGAGATATGATAAAACACAAACCTGTGAAACTTCACTTCAACTCCAAATAAGTGATAATTAACCTTATTCGTAACCAATTGAACCAATAAATATGAGCCTTTTTAAATCTTTAAGAACATTTAAACCATCTAAGAACCAAATAGTAAAATTAAAAACAAATAACCTTCAAAAACTATTAGTTATGTTCGAGATTCTTCTATGTGTGTGTTGTCTGATATCGGATTAAACTAGCAGTATTAACATTCTTCTTTGTCCGATATCTGACATAACTAGCAGTACTATGCAGCAGTACTAACATAAAGCTAACAATATTAACTTTATTTGTAGTAGTACAAAGTATTCACGTAGCAGTATTAACTTCCCTTTAATGCTAGCTGTAGAAACTCTTTAAATCCGAGCAGTATTAAGTAGTATTCTAGCAGCACTTAACAAATACCATGTTTCTTTGCATACCAAGCTTTAACCTACTATACTACCTTCATTATCAAGCAGCATTAAGATCACACAGCATCATTAACAATCATATTGGCAGTACTAAGTAAATATGAGCAATATTAATACCCAAACTTACTATTGTTCGTGAACTAGCAGTATCAACATGCTCTAAACTCAATCTCATCATATTCCTGGATAACCAAGTTGAAGGAATGTCCAAACATAAAAAGATTTATGTTACACATTCTCACACTTAGAAGGTCTTTGCTAACATGAAGAGGCAGGGAAAAGACTTTTTTGGTAAGGACACACCTCTATTTCAAACTATGATGGTTCTAGCTTAAGAAGAGGGTGAAGGTTTTGTAATGCCTACTGTTCCCTAACACACACCCACCATTAATCAACCATCATCATCACAACCTCCAAAGAAGCAAAAGCCTGGGAAGACCAAGAAACAGAACACTAAGGTTTCTTAACCTAGTGATCCTATAGAACCTATGGCAGATGAGACTGAAAATGTGGAAAGTATACCTACACATTCCAATGATCCACTACTCAGTAGTGAGGATAGACTAAAACTAAATGAATTGATGGAACTTTGTACCAACTTGTCACAAAGAGTTCTTGACTTGGAGAACATAAACACCTCTCAAGCTGTAGAGATTGTTAAATTAAAGGAGAGGGTTAAGAAGCTAGAGAGGAAGAATAAGCCAAGAACTCCAGGGCTTAAAAGGTTAAGGAAGGTTGGTAGAACTGCAAGAGTAGAATCCTCTAAAGATGAAGGTTTGGGTGATCTGGAGGATGCATCCAAACAGGGGAGGAAAATTGCTGATATTGATGCAGATGAAGAGGTTACATTGATTGATGAGACACATAGGAGGAATGATGATAATTTAATGTTTGATACAGGAGTTTTAGATTAGCAAGAAGTTGAGGTTGAAAAGGTAGTTAGTACTGCTGAAGTTACTACTGCCAGTGCTACACCAACAACTGTTGATGAGTTGACTTTGGCTCAGACCTTAATAGAAATCAAAGAAGCTAAACCCAAGGCTGTTACAACTGCTGCTACAACAACTACAACTGTTGTTACAAGACCCAGGGCTAGAGCGTTTATGGTTCAAGAGCCAAGTGAATTTACAACAACAATATCACAACCATCACAACTTCCATAGGCTAAAGATAAGGGCAAGGAAAAAATGGTTGAGCCTGAAAAACCTTTAATAAAGAAAGATCAATTTTTGATTGATGAAGAAATTGCTCAAAGACTTCAAGAAGAACTGCAAGCTGAATTTAAAGAAGAGGAAATGATGGAAAGACAAAAGGAAGAAGATGCCAACATTGTTGAATGAGATAATGTTCAAGCTATGATAGATGCAAATTATGAGCTAGCTATAAGATTACAAGCACAAGAGCAGGAAGAGTTAACCATTAAAGAAAGGTCAAAGATGTTTGTGGAGCTCATGGATAAAAGAAAAAAGCATTTTGCAAGACTTAGAGTAGAAGAGCAGAGAAGAAAACCACCAACTAAAGTTTAGAAGAGAAGTCAAATGTCTACCTATCTGAAACACATGGCTGGATACAAACAAAATCAGCTGAAGAGCAAAAACTATGATGAAATTTAGAAGTTATTTAATAAAGCCATAACAAGGGTAAACATGTTTGTAGATATGGATACAGAGTTGGTAAACGAGAGCTCAAAGAAGGCAGAGATGGTACAAGAAAGCAGTTCTAAGAGAGCAGGAGAAGAACTTAAGTCTGATAATTCAAAGAAGCAAAAGTTAGATGAGAATGTAGAAGCTGAAGTAAATGATGAAGCAGAGATGAAAAAGCATATGGAGAGAGTTTCTGATGATGAGGTAGCAATTGATGCTATACCACTAGCCACTAAGCCTCCAATCATTGTTGACTGGAAAATCATCAAAGAAGGAAAGATAGGATACTTTCAAATCATCAGAGCTGATGGAAGTTTAAGGAGGTACTCATTAATGACTAAGATGCTTTAAAACATTGATAGAGAAGACCTGGAAACACTTTGGAAGTTGGTTAAAGCTAAACATAGGAATACATGGCCAGAGGAGGCATATGAAAGAGTGTTACGGGGTGATCTAGAAGTGATGTTTGAACCTAATGTAGAAAGTGAAGTATGGAGAAATCTACAAGGATACAATGTGACAGTTTGGAAGCTATTTTCTTCAAGTGGAGTATATTTTGTGAGATTTCAGAATCTGCATATCATTATGCTGGTATAGAAAAAGTATCCACTCACACCTACAACAATTACAAAAATGCTCAACAAGAAGCTTCAAACTATCCATTGGAATAAGATGTGCTATCAACTTTTTAAGCTCATAAAAAAGCAGCTCAAGAATCCTAGAAGTGTTTGAATGCATCCTCTTAGTGAAGATAAAGCTTTTAATCAAGAAACTTAAAGATTCAGAAGATGAACATCAAGTTTAGGGGAGGATTTTTGGGATCAAAAGGCTTCATGATGATCTTGGAGTTAATATTGCTAAGGTTAGAGTTACTACTGCTAGTATATATTACTACTGCTAATGGAAGTTAAGACTGCTCAGAGACTTAGAAGAAATACTACTAAGTAGTTAATACTGCTAGTATAAAAGTTACTACTGTTAGTGTAATTTAGTACTGCTATACTGCTTAAGTAAAGTTACCTGTTAGCATAAAGTTGGTACTGTTAGTGTAACGTAGTACTGCTGATGAAGAATGAAGAAAATATTCTAAGTAGTTACTACTGCTTGTACACAGTTAGTGCTGCTGGAATAAAAGTTAATGTTGCTGCTTACAACTGCTGAAGGATTACAACTGCTAGAAGAGTTTCTACTGTTAGAAGGATAAAGATGAAGATTGCTTATCAAGATTACTTACGGGATAAGTATGAGATATTTTTGTAAAAGATACGTATAAGTTATTTGTTTAGAAGGTCATGATAACTTAGGAAAATATTGTAAGCCTGTTAGGACTCCTTGGTGTATAAAAGGAGGTCCTAGGGTATAAAGTTTAATGTACCAAAAATCATATCAATTCAGATATCTAGAAAAGTGTTATTTGTAGCTTCAAGGTTTTGTATAACCCTAACACTATCAAGAGTGTTCGTATTAATATATCGAGGCTTAAAGTTTGGTATTACATAATCTTGTTTGTTACTGTTTTATTACTTATTCTTCTTAGTATCATAGACTAGATTCCGCATAGTCTTTGATATATTTAATCAAAGTTTCTACCATAGTTGTCTTGGATTTATTCAATACAACTAAGCCTTTTATAAGCTAAGCAAGATCTATTCAAGTGGGATCAACATAGATGATATCATATTTTCCTCCACAAATCCTAGTTTCTGTGATAAATTTGCAAATCAACTGAGTAAACGTTTTAAGATGTTGATGGGAAAAATGTATTTCTTCTTAGGACTTCAAATTTCTCAAAATCCCAGAGGCATCTTTAAAAATGAATCTAAATATGCTCTTGAAATGCTTAAGAAATATGGTTTAGACCAATGTGATGTTGTTGACATTCCCATGGTGGAAAGGTCAAAACTTGATGAGGATCCAAACGGGACGCCAGTAGACCCTACTCGTTATCGAAGTATGGTCGGCTCCCTGATGTACCTCACAGCAAGTCGTCCTGACCTAGTGTTTGTTGTCTGCATGTGTGCCCGGTATCAGGCAAAGCCTATCAAAAAGCACCTTACTGCGGTTAAATGTGTCTTTTGATACCTCAAAGGAACCATTAATATGGGACTTTGGTATCCGAAGTACACCAAATTTGATCTAACAGCTTTTGCAGATGCAGATCATGCAGGTTGCCAAGACTCAAGGAAAAGTACATCGGGTAGTGCACAGTTTGTAGGTGAAAAGCTAGTTAGTTGGTCGTCAAAGAAACAAAAGTGTACTGCAATTTCTACAACTGAAGTAGAATATGTCTCCTTGTATGGTTGTTGTGCACAGATCCTATGGATGCGGTCACAGCTAACTGGCTATAGATTTGACTACAACAAGAAAACTTTGTACTGCGACTCCAAGAGCGCCATTGCCTTATCTTGCAACACCGTGCAACACTCCAGGACGAAACACATTACAGTCAGATACCATTTTATCAAAGAACAAGTTGCGAATGAGATTGTTGAGCTGTACTTTGTTAAGACTGCTTATCAACTGGCGGATATATTCACTAAAGTACTCATGAGAGAATGCTTTGAATTTCTGATCAAACGCCTAGGCATGCAGAGCATTACGCCTGAAGAGATGAAACATCTTGCAGAGACAGACGAAGAGTAATTCTGATTACTACTTCATGTATCACATGTATTATATGTAAAATAGTTTATAAAACAAAAACAACAAAAAGATTTTCATTTTTCAAAAATACTTTTCAAAAACCAAATACAAAAATATAAAACACAAAAAGAAAATATAAAATCAAAAAATTTCAAAAACTAAAAATAATCTTCTCGACGTGTCTTTCGGAATCGATAATATCTATGATATTAGAAATGTCATTTAATAATGGCATAGTATTATAGATAAAGTTCGACTGAAAGTTTAAAATATTTTAAAACATGTCTTCTCAAAAATTTTCTATTGGGTTGTTATTAAATATCAGATAACAACCGGTCCTTAAAGAAAAAGAAAATGTACGCCTCATTGCATTTATCATTCGCAACAAAAAGAGAAATCTTTTCAGACTTAAGTTTATCAATCAAAACATTCCAAGTTTTGAAACTCAAGAAATGGCTTGTGTATACTCTACTACATAACCCTGGCTTTTAAAGAGGAAAATGGACGTTTTAGTGCATTTTGTCGTTAAAAAAGAGAAATCTTCTTTAACTCGAGCAATTTTTCTCAAAATATGTTTATCAAACATGCTCGAGTTAAACAAATTTTCAAATGCTAGAAATAAATTCAGAATCAGTTTTTATCATTAATGGAAAAAGATTTTCAAGAAAATTCAAACACTCAAACAAATCTAAGAAATCTATAAATAGACTATGGGTCTTTGTACGAGGGGGAGAATGAGCTTTAACATGAAAATTTTCAAAAATGTTCAAAAAGAAATTATCAGAATAAATTTCATCATCAAGAAAAACAATCAAGGAAATTCGGCCACCCAAGCAAATTTTATAGCTCTTTAAATAGAGAACGGGTCTTTGTTTAAGGGGGAGAACCTGCTTTCAAAGAAATAAATTTTTCAAAAGTGTCAAGGAAAAATAATCAGGAAAAGTGTTAAAACTCTTAACAGGTTATTATTTGAGAGGGAGTTAACGGGATTAACTTCGGGACTACTTTTGCAAAATAAGAATAAGCTTAAGGGTAGTAGTGAAACTTTTCAAAAGTTTACTATTAAAGGACCTAAAATGCAAAATAGTTTCTCCCTTAAGGTGGTAGGAGCATTTAATAAGTTTTAGGCCTAGTTTACATGAGATTTAAAACTCTAGGGACTACTATTGCCAAAAGCTCATACTTATGCTATATACTCCATCCTCCACCGATCCATCCTTCATTCCTCACACTTACCAAAAAAATTCACCCTCCTCTCTTGCTAGTAATTTTTGGCCAAATCCACTAACACCATTCAAGATTCATTTTCAATCAAAAGATAAAGAACGAAAGATGTTTATTATCATATCCTTATAACAATTGCAAAAGGAATTACTCCATCTGTTCACATAACTCAAAAAATCAATGATTTTGAGTTAGGTTTATCAACATTAAATGTGCTTGAATGTTGTAATTACCTTAGTACTTTTGTTGATTATGATGTAATATAACTAGCGTTAATGCGTTATTGAATAAATCATTGATTTGGTTGAGTTTTAAGGGTTGTTAGGGTCGAAATACCTAGGCGAACTAGGGGTTGTTCATGTTCTAGCTTGATGTTTGTGTGTAATGATCATGTATATACATTAGAATGTTAGTTAATCTCTTTTGAATGAAAAAATATTAAATCTGTTTGAGTAGTGATTTTCATAGTTCTTTGAGCTGTCAAATGTACACGACATAATGTGGAATGATAAAAACCTTGATTGGTTTGTGTTGGATCACTTGTCATGTCTAAAAATCATTAGGTATCACTAAACTTGAATCTTGATTGAAATTATTTTTTGATTTTTTTGGTGGTTTTGAGCTGTAATTTGCCCCATAAGAACATAAAAGGGTGTGTTTGGACATGAAGTTAAGCAACATTTGTTTGTGATGTATTTGTGTACACAAGGTGTTTGTGAAAATGCTTGTTAGGATGGTTTGTTGCTCAAATAGCTTGGCATAACTGAACCTTGGTTAACCGAACCACGAGGGTTCAAAACAAGGAAAACAGGCCAAATGGTGGGTTCACCGAACCTCACAATCCACCGAACCTCATGAGGATTCACCGATCCATGGTGGTCCACCGAACCACAAGAGGGTTCACTGATTCTCAGAGGTTCATCGAACTGCATAGGTTTAAGGTTCACCGAACCTTATAGGTTAACCAACACAAGGGGGTTCACCAAACAGGTTCATCGAACCTTGTAAGGGTTCACCGTACCTAGCAGGGTCAGCCGAAAGTGTGGGGTTCACCGAACCATTAACATTTGAACGAACCTTGGTTCATTTAGCCTTTGACCCCCCTTTGACCAAACCTTAACCCAACCAACCCATCAAACATTCATTTAGAATTATTAACAAGGTTTAAAATTTCAAATTATCAAAAAGACAAGGTTTTAAATAATTCAAAGAGTTCAAAAATAAAATGTGTATAAAACTTAATTACTTCTAAAAAGGGTTAACGTTTTTATTTCAAGAAAAATGAACAGAATTATTAAAATGAGTTTAATACGGGTATATATTTGTGTAAACTTTATACAATTATCACACACATCGTAAACTTAGACTCATGAACCTCGAACTTAGATGATTAGATTGTTGACTTAGTTTGACAATGACTTTTAACTTTGACTGTTGACTTTGACTTTGTCATTGACCGTTGACTGTTGACATTGACCGTTGACCAAGTTTGACTTTCTTAATCTTGTGCTTAATAATTTTTTTGATATGAAATTGGTTTTGCTTTCACATGATTGAATACAATTTCTATTTGTTATCTGTGAAAATGTCAAAAATAGTTTAACAAGTATTTCTATATCAAAAAGACGCGCCAGCGATCTAGGTTGCATCCGGTCTAGAGTATTCTCTTACATTGTTAGCATCGTTTGGGTTGCATCTGTTTGAGAGTATTCGAAAACCGTTGTTAGCAGCTTAGTGACCATCCGTTTTAGATATAAGAGTACTTCGATATAAACTATCTTTCTCACTTAAATGTGTTATAATTGAATATATCTCTCATAAATTTAACAACAGTGCACCAGGGTATTATTTATAATACTCATGTTAATCTTTGGATTTCGCCCACTAGTGAAGTGGATTACTATGCTAGTATATATACTACGTGTGGTATTTCCGAGGCACTTAATCTCATATGAGATATTTTCCAAAAATAATAGTAGTGATGTGTGCAGATTTTATAAACTTTATTGCTACAAATTTTTACACATCATTTTCAATTAATTTCAAATAACACAATGCCTTGCAAAATAATTATTTCCAAGACAAAAAGTTCATTTGAGTCTACTTTGAAATTATTTGACTAAGAGTTGCTGATAAATCAGGATGGCTAATTGGGCTAGTTATCACCTAAAAGCTGATAATGCATCCCTTTAGCAAATCAGTGTATCTTCGGGGCTCAATGTCACTATACTAAAAGGAAAACTCACTCTCATGCGAATCAATTGTTTTCTAAAAAGTTTTCTTCCACTCAAATGATGCTATTTCTCTAAAGATGGTTAAGATGAACACTTTTGTGCATGAGAAAATTATAAAACTCTTGTTCATTCTTCCATCTTTTATTTTGTAGAAATAGTATCCAAGAACGTAATTTTAAGTGAGGATAAACAAAAATAGAACGAGAGATAAAAAGTCGTATGTGAAAAGAAAAAATAATACGTCTTATGTGAGAAAAAGCAAGTAAAAAGGCATAGGAGAAAGAAAAATGACATAAGTATGGACAAACAAAAATGCTCGTCCATACAAAACAGACAGAGAGAATAAAAACAGAAATTGAAATAAATGTGCTTAAGTTTGTATTCATGTGAAACTAATCAACTTTGAATCTTATTCTCAGAATCCAACATGTCAAGAGTAAATCCACAAGCAGCAATTGTTTCTGAAGAGCAGCTGGTTCCAAGTGCTAACAGACTCACGTTAAAAAAACCAACCATCGCGTCGTTTTAGATTCAAACATCACGGATACATTGCTAAAACTTGTTGTTGGAATTCTCAAACACCACAAGCTATAAAAATTGGTTTCCTTTACTGCCATTGTACCTGTCATATACTTACAACAGTTTTGGACAACCATCACTCACAATTCAAACACTCACACATTTAACTTTTGTAGGATATTGGAAATCATAACATAATCGAATAACTAGTGGATTAGCTAAGTTCTAGAGAGAGAAAGTGAGCGAGTACTTTCTAGTAAGAGAAAATGACCTTGTATTATGTAAATGACTAACCCGCCTCTTCCATGGCATGGAAGAGGTTTATATAGTAACAACAAAACCGGCCATAAGGCCTTAGTAGTGGGCTTACACGTTAGGTTTAATACATGGCCTATTACCGAATGATATACATTAACTACTTAACTACGAGCAACAATAAATGGTAAGATACACGGGGTGATTGAGTCTTTTTCTAATATCTAACAATCTCCCCCTAAGGGAGGTCACCACAAAAAATACTAATTTAAGCTCTGAAATCTTGATCTTGTGTTTAGTTCATAGTCTTTGATTCTTCATGCATTGATTTCTTTGTACATAATGTAGTGATCTTTGAGCTTAGTTCAATTGATTTATGTGATCTTTGAGCTTTCTTTGAGATCATTAGCCACACTAAATCTCTTAACCATCCTTGTTGTGGTATTGCCTCCATGTAATGTTATGACCTTCGGACTGGCATGCTCACACTTTTATGGATCATGATAGCACACATTAGAGTTGCGGAAGCTGTGTTGTAGGTCTTTTAGTCATCATGATGTATTTGATTAGGAACATTAAGTGTGAGCATGGGGTTGTGAATTGACATGTCTCATGCCATTAGCTGCTACCGTCTACCATCGGGAATTCCTGCAAAGAATAATTAGAGATAAACAAACAACGAATCTTTGTATATACTTAGTATGAAATAAGGTTGCAAGAACCACGGTTCCTTGTTAATCAGTATAAATACTACTGCCTGAGATCAGGGTAGAATATACCAAAGAATCTCCTGTCTCAAGTAGACAAAGCACTGAGTTAGTAACTATGAATTAAACTCCACTGATTTAATGAAAAATTGATTTTGAAAGTCAATCGCGTGTCACCAGAAAAGTGTTTTTTTTTGTGACACGTCGACGGAGTTTTATATCATAAAACAAATTTTTCAATCAGAAACACATTTGTTTTGACAGGATAACACACAGTCAATGTGCTCGAAAAATCAGTTATTGAGCACACGAAAGGTTTTATTCAAAAACTATTCGCCATTCACTAAAGCCATCGAAACAAGTTTGATATTTCATAAAGAATCACACCATCGATGCTTTCCATTTGTCACAAGTTGATACATAGTGGACCTCACATGTCACCTACCATGAGCTGTGGTTTAATGTTGGATCTAGAAAGGATTTCCATATTCAATGTGATTCCAATACATATCCTCGGGTATGCTCACTGGCAATAACTCGAGAATAAAGCGTAGGACTCCTAGAATCTTATTTGTTGTCCCAGTTGTGATGAACAAGTTAATGGAATTAGTGTCGCTAAATGAGATTTATGGATGAGTATCATGGCTCTAGACTCAATACGTTAGCACAATTGGTTTTAGTAGTCGAAGGCTGAGCAGAGATGACACGCTTCCATTAACATCTAACTCGGAGTGAGAGAGACGATAGAAATGCGTTGAATCTCATAGAAATGAAACCAAATCCTTTGAGGATCTTGAGTGTCTAGAAGGGTTATGCAGCGTATCACTGGGTTCATGATACTTTTCTTTCAATTGTCACAATCAACCATGAGAATTGAGACAACATATGTAGTGACCCGTTTTGCCTAATAGTCCAAAGGAGGCTGCTTTCTTTACCCTTTATCATAACATTATTTATATGTTTTCTTAATTCATACTCAAACCCTTTCAAGTGCTTAACCGAGACTTCATATACTAGATACCTTGTTGGGTGTGTACCAGTACTAGCTTCATCACAGGAGCCGGCACATTCCCCTTATTCCACATATACTCACCTTACTTGTATATCATACCCAGGACTTCTACACTAACAGTAGATATGTCCCTAGCGACTCCCACTAGCTCTGGCGGGATCATGGGGAACATGTACCTAACCTTACCATCCTTATAACTCTGATAAAGTAAGTACAGGGTCGTCTTTTGGTATAGGTATCACTATCAGCCATAAAAACAAATTGAAAAAATCAATCAAGGTACTTGTGATAGATATCAAAGCCATTGTACCTTGATTGTTTTGATTATTTAGAAACGCTACCCCTTAACAAGTGCGTCGGTAATCAAAATTGTTTCTCACAAGGAGGGAGGAGTACCTGCTTGAGTCTTAATAAATCACATTTTTATCAGATTTAATATTTAAATCACATTCTCTCCCCTGATCAAAAATTTCAAACACCTTAAGATTTAGATCTTAATTGATTTAAATATTTATCGAAAAATTTTAGGAGAAAATGTAGGTCTGATTAAATACAAGCCGATATGGAACAACCTATCGTCTTCCCCTCAATTAGTGAGGAGTTTGTTTTGTGAGAGAGTAGGTAGTATAGGTTGTGAAACATTTTGAACACTGGAGGAATACTAACGCCACATGCGAATAAATAATCTCATAAACCCTAGACTACAATACAATCAGCATACGTACTCGCTAAGCACTTACGTATATGGAGCATGTAATGTATAACTTAGGAATAATGATCATACCCTAAGTTATTAAGCTAATATACTTACATCACCACACTTCTCATCAACATATTATACTAATTACAGGAAACTAGACGCTGACATTATCTATTGGTCGTTCCAATCTAAAAAGTTTTGTAGTCAATATACGGAACACGACAACCAACAAAGCATTCCAGAATTCCAGCTAGATTCTTTCTCGTCTTCAGTCCCATTCAATAGCACTATAACTCTTTGCTCCTTGTCCACGTCCTTTTCAGTTCCAGACTAACAAAGCATTCCAGATTCTAGTAGATCCTTCTCGTCTTTAGTCGCCTTTCAATTGCCGCTATGAACTCTTTGCTCCTTGTCATGTCCTTTTCAGTCCAGAATCATGTATTCTTACCCGAATTGAGCCGCTTGACCTTAAATTCCTTGACTTTGTAATCTAGTGCTTCTAGAATATGTGTTAACGTCCCATCATAGAACTTGTATATCTCATTGAACCTCATGATCTTTTGGTCATTGTTGTCTACCAGGAACACTACTACTCGAGGAGACTCAATGATGGTATAATCATGCTTGAACTCGTAGCCTGTTGCATCCCATCCTGGTTTAGTGAGGTTCAACTGTGTCTGGTAGCTTTCAATGCCGAGTTGAAAGTCTTCAACCCGCTGTCGAATCACCAAGTTTTGGGTCCATAGCTTGACAGCAGTAGATAGCATCCGTTTGTCTGAACCAGGAAGATGATCGAGATGACCTTGCAGAAGAAGCAGATTCAGGTCTTCAAAGTCACTGGGATACAGGTTCTTGAAATCTTTTTCCGCAATCGTGTGTTCTTGGAAGTCAGCTCTTCGGAGGACAATTTCGCTCAAGTAGTCATACCCGTATCTTGAGTATGCTTTGATTCTGACGACACTGAGAATCCGCATATGTGTTCTGACATCTTTTCGACGCGACGGAGAATCATGTCTGTCAATATAGAACTTCTGTCGATTAAACCACCAGTGAGAGATGCCATATTTTGCACTTATGTCATAGGTGCACACATCATCAATCCACATTTGTTCCGGCACTAGCAGTTCAAGCCCAAAGTCAGGATAACTAGCAGCCTTCATCTTGGAAATCGATAGTGCAGGATTGCTTCCCTTGCTGCCATATCGTAAATACTCCAAGTCTTTATTGAAGAAAAATTATGGTTGAATAGTGACATGACCTAGAGGACCACCGAGAGGCAGTGGTTGGTTGACATCGACTCTGACTTGATCTCCTTCTGGATTCATCCAGTCAATCTGATTTGTGAACATCTTGTGACACTCCTCCATCTAGAACTAAAGGTGAATGACATCTGGATAGAAGGCTTTAACAACTTCATAAGCCTGCCCTTCGAAATCTGCTTATGTAAGCGTGGTCTTGTTTACTTGTCGGCAGTATCATTTCATGAAAGTCATCATGTCTCCAGTCTTTGCAAGTAATGAGTTCTCAGTAGGGGTTTCATAAGTTGAAACCAACGTAGACGCCCAGTTGTTCTCAATATCTGATACATTAGAAGAAGGAATGGTCTAAGCAGGTTCAGGAGTCGCTGGTCTTTGCTCTTCAGGTAGTGGTTTCCACCAGTCTTGTCTCGAGTCAGCCTTTGGTAGGTGATCATTCCTAGAGTCTTCATCATTAGACAAATGTACCTGTTCATCAGGGATGGAATCATCTTGCATCAGAGAATCTGTAAGAGATAACTCTTGAGCTGCCATAAAAGTAGTTGACTCGAATCTAGTGTTAGATGTAGTCCAAGCCATGGATTGATGTGTGGAGGTTGTAGGCTTGGACGAGCTTGGAGCCTTACTGCCTGCTTGCTGAGCAGATCCTCATGCACCAGTAGACGGAGGAGGAAGAGTTGGTGGCAACTAAGAGGATCCTGATGTTCCTAAAATACTTGGAGCACTAGATGCACCTGCTGAAGGAGGTGGAGGTGGTGGCGGAGAAGGTGGAGACCCAAAAGGAGTTATTGGAGCTGCACGCTTCTTTATTTTCTTCTTGGGAGCTTCCTCCTGATCAGCTAGACGTTAATTTGAATAATCTAGCTCCAATGACTTTTGCAGAGCCTCATACAAGTCATTGTAAGCCTCATGAGCCATGTAGGAGTTGTCTTTAAACATCTGTTGTTGAAGTATTTCCTTCATATCAACGGTGGGCAAATCCCTGAAGCGAGCTCGAAGTGGAGCTTGCATTGCCTAGTCTACTGCATTAATGACTATCTTATCAACTGCTTAGCTTACCTTGTGGGAATATTAAGATTCTCCAAGTTGTACAGCTGGGTTCCTTGTTTGTCCAACCTTTCCTCCAGGGCTAAGTTGTTTTGTATCAGATCCGCTATAGTTGTTACAGCTCACCTATATGACTTACTAGGATTGGATCTGCGATGCTTTGTCATGGTAGAGGAGGTGGTGGAAGAGATGTTGTTGTTGTGATTATTGAGGTTGTTTCTGTTGTTGTTGGCAGTGGAGAGTCGGATTGCATCGTCGTGAGATTAATAATCGGAGTGGTCATTGGGGGAACCGAGGAAATGTCTTGAAGAATGGGGACTGAAACCATTAACTAAACCTCTATTTCAGCATTCATTTTCCCTGATTCTTCTTCATGTGGCTTCTCCATGAAAAACTGATCAGTTAAGCTGAGATCTTTTTCAAGGTTTTGCAGAGAAGACAGGGTTCCTGTGGAGCTTGTAATGTTCTTAAAGTTTAAATGGCTCATTTTTGGATTTCTTTGCTACAATTGATTACGAAGAAGGTTATTTATGACTTATTTGACGGTGAAGTGTAATTATTTGGGTTTGTGTTTTATCATACCTTTTAGCAGGAGGTAACTTGTTCGTGCTTACAATGGTGTGACAAAGACTTAACAAATCTAGCAAAGGTGTGTGATCTAACGTATGGTGCTCAATGCTCGCATTTGCTATCACTTTGGTTATGTGTCTCATAGAAGATGAGAGAGATTGCGGTCTCCTTATACATTGGTTTTGGGTATACGTGCAACATCACGTGGATAGTACAAGATATAAGACATAAGTTTGGGTTGTTCTACTTCTTCATCAAGTTCGTTTATATTAGTTTTCCTTAATCAGTAATATTACATAGAGCATTACAGAATTTCAAAGATTAAGAGATGGTTAACATTATAGGTTTCAGGGAGAAGCTTTCTTGTTAACAATGTTTAACCATTTATATGCTACATCAAGGTGAAGGTTTTTACTACTACTAGCCTTTGTTACTACTGCTAGTTTAAGTTTCTACTGCTCAAGTTCATTTATCTTAAAGGCGCGTCATGGAGGGTAATTTAAGTTGTTCGGATGGCTGGGATGTTTTAGAGTGTGTTTATGGTTTTGTGGTTGTGTAGATCAACGTTGCATACTTTAGTTCCCTTATTTAATGATGACAAAAAGGGGAAAGAAGTTTTGATGTTGGCAACTTGTAGATAAAAAATTACCTTGGTAGATTATGGGTTGTTTTATCTTGTATATTAACTTCAGGGAAGTTAAGGCTTTATTTGATTTTTTGTCATTATCAAAATTGGGGTAGATTTTTGGAAGTATATTTGAGTTGATAAGAAAAAACACGATGAAACTAGATGGAAACAAAAGGACCAAAGTCATCTTGTGGGATTCTACAAGAAGTTGAAGAATATAGATTTGGTCAAAAAAGAGATAAAGATTGATGGATAGGAGGATGAATATTTATATTGATTAACTCATTAATTTCTTTTAATAGTTTCCAGAAAAGCCTTGACTCATTATGCTATAAAAGGTGGTCCGGCTATTGTTTTAAGCACTTAAAAAAGTGTTTTTTTGTGTTCATTTATGAGAAGCCAATTAGATACAAAAGTGTGTGTGTACAAGTTTGTTATAATTAGGTTGACGTCTAGAGTTTAGCACTCAGGATTCTTGATCCCTGGTACTAACTTAGAGTAACTCATCTATATGATCAAATAGTATTTGGGGAGTTTGATTATAAGGAAAAACCTTGGAAGTAACTTTGATTTGTGTTTATTATTTCACTATTGCCATTTATATCATGTTTCTATTTATTATCTGATGAGGCTTAAACAACCTGAGCTTAAACATCAAGGAATATCACGTGTTTAGTTTCCAAAAGAGCTATATGGCAGTGAGATGATGAAGTCCATATCAAACATGCTCTTTTGGCCTTTTTCAGGACTTTGTGGTATATATAATGGACAAAACTTGTTCTAAAACCTGTCTAAAAAGCTTTGAAACACTTAAAACTCAACTTAATGATTTAAGAATAGAGTTTAACAAATCTGAGTTCAATTTAGCTACTTATGAAATAGGGTTAGCATCTACAGAAGAGCAACTTGTCTTTTAACAAAAAGAATGAGGTTATTTTTTGTGAACAACTTGCTATTCTAAAAAGAGATATCTCATATAAAGACTCATAACTTAGTATGCTTAAAAGTGAGTTAGAAAAGCTTAAGCAAGAAAAAGAAAGCAATCAACTTAAAATTGAAAATTTTGATAATGCTTCTAAGAGTCTAGACAATATTTATAATAGGGAGTCAGTAACTGATTAAAGTAAGAATGGGTGTGAGGTTTGTAGTAACTAACAATGCGGTTACACCTCCTTCCTTACAGGGTTATTTTCACTCCCAAAATTTGATTTGTCCAACTCTGGTCTAGAGGAGTTCCAACAGCCTGAGTTTGAAGGCTATAGACCTAAGACTAGTAAGAGTGTTAGTGAAGATATTTCTAATGAGGTTAGGAAATCTCTTGATACCCCATTAGTTAAGGAGTTGGTGTCAAATGATAAGTTAGAGAAGAAACCTGTTTTTTATATTGTTGCTAAAATAGAATTTGTTAGACCTAAACAACAAGAAAAACCAGTTAGGAAATCAGTTAAGTATGCTGAAGTGTACAGTCACAAGTCTAGGGGAATCAATATAAATTGGAATTATCAAAGTCTCAACTTAGGAAGTGAACTTTAGTGATGTACAATAAGTTTGTTTTATCTATGGAAGTTTTGGAACCATGTGCAGGCTCACTGCAATTTCACATCAAGGAAAAGGGTGGTATATGGAATAATTATTACAGGGTTAAATTACAATTATTCATGCTAAAAAGACTCACCTAGTGCTCACAAGAACATGGCTCCAAGACAGTTTTAGGAAACTGGCCTCAAGGTCACTTATTACTGCTAGGTACTGTTAATACTACTCTTCCAAATAAAACTATAGTTTGATAGTACTAGACAATGTTCACATTTATAATATCAGCATATTCAACTGTAATAAGGCACTTTCAATAATGAACAACATTGAATAACAAAATTTTAGCCAAAAAAGTTAATACTGCTAAGGGAAAATTTTATACTGCTAGGCCAAAAGCAGTTAATACTGCTAGGCCAAATTTAGCAGTAGTTAATGCTGTGAGGGCAAATCAGGTTAATGCTGTTAAGGCCTCAGCATGTTAGTCTTGGAGACCTACCAAAACTTAATAGTGCATCAATTACTTTGAAGATACATAATTATGTTGATGCACAAGGCAGATCTAAGTCAGTGATGGCTTGGATCCCCAAAGGAAACTAATTTCCTTATTTTTATGTGCAGGGTCATCCAAAAAAATAAGATCAAGGATATGTTGACAGTGGATGCTCAAGGCACATGACAAGGAACATGTCCTATCTCTCAAACTTCAAGGAATTTGATGGAGGATATGTTACCTTTGGGAGAGGAGCCAAAGGAGGGAAAATTACTGGTAAAGGAACTCTTAAAACTGGTAAGCTTGATTTTGAGGATGTGTACTTTGTCAAGGAGTTATAGTTTAACCTTTTTAGTGTTTCACAGATGTGTGACAAAAAGAACAGTGTTCTTTTTACTGACACTGGATGTTTTGTTCTGTCTCTTGAATTAAAGTTAGCTGATGAAAGTCAGGTTTTACTTAAAATTCCTAGAAAGAAAAATATATACAGTGTTGATATGAAGAATATTATTCCTAAAGAGTGTTTAACTTGTCTTGTTGCAAAGGCCACACTTATGATTTCAATGCGTATGGCATAAGAGGCTAGGTCATGTAAATTTTAAAACTATTAATAAACTTGTTAAGGAAATCTTGTGAGAGGTTTTACCTTTAAAACATTTGAAAAATGAACAACTTGTGTTGCTTGCCTTAAGGGAAAGCAACACAAAGTTCTCTTGTAAGTCAAGATACAGATTCTTTATTCTCAGGCCTTTATTCATGTTGCAATATGGGACTTGTTTGGTCCACTTTTATGAGTGAGCTTAATGAATAAGAAATATTGTCTTTTTGTCACTAATGATCTATAAGCAGATTTTTTGGGTTTCTTTTTAGCATCTAAGGATGAGACTAGTGGCATTCTTAAGAGATTTATAACTGAGATAGAAAATCTAGTTAATAAGAAAGTAAAGATTATCAGATGTGACAATGGAATAGAGTTCAAAAATAGAGTTATGAGTGAGTTTTATGAAAAGAAAGGCATTAAGAAGGAATTTAGTGTAGCTAGAACTCCTCAGCAAAATGGTGGTGCTGAAAGGAGAAATAGGAAAACACAAATTTTTAAATTGAGGGTGCTAGAACTATGTTTGTCGACTCTAAGGTAACCTATACATTTTGGGGCTGAAGACTGTTAATACTGCTTGCTATGTGCAGAATAGGGTATTAGTAGTTAAGCCTTATAATAAGACCCCTTTAGAACTGTTTAGAGGTAGAATGCCTACTCTAAGCTTCATGAGACCATTTGGGTGTCATGTTACCATTCTTAATACCTTAGATTATTTAGGCAAGTTTGATGGAAAGTCTGATGAAGGATTCTTTGTTGGATACTCAATGAATAGTAAGGCTTTTAGGGTATACAACATTAGAACTAGGAAAGTAGAAGAAAACTTGCATATTAGGTTCTTAGAGGATAAGCCTATTATTGCAGGTAATGGACCAAAGTGGCTGTTTGATATTGATGTTCTTACAAAATCAATGAATTATGTGCCAGTTGTTGCAGGTACAAACTCTAATGATCTTGTAGGTACAGAAGAAAGTATTGGTGCATGCCATTCTAGCAAGAAGAACAAAGATCTTGCCAGACTACATTTTGATGCACTTGTGAAAGATGGTTCACTATTTGATTCTTCTTCAAAGAATGCTAGTAATGATGAACCATAACCTTCTAGTGATGCTGAAAAGAAGGATGATGAAGGTGTAAATAAAGAAAGTGGAATTGATGATCAAGAGAGACCTAAAAATAGTACTCAAGATGTTAATTAGACTTGCTGGGCCAAGTATTAATACTGCTAGTATAAATTTTATATTGGTAGTTAAATATTTAATACTTGTTAGTCCAACATTTACTACTGGCTCTACTGAAGCCACCACTGATGATTTCTTGGTGTGAAACATAGTGATTTGGCAACATTACCATCCAATATACAGTTCCTTCTAATCCCAAATACAAGAATCCATTATGATCATTCACTTGATCTTGTGATTGGTGATGTACAGTCGGTGTACAGACAGAACGAATGATAAAGGACATTCAAATGAGCAAGGTTTTGTTAGTGTTGTTATAAGGAAAACTCATGAACCTTCTTTCTTGTTTGTTAGCTTGTTTCACTATCTCTGAAAGAGCCCCAAAAAGGTTAATTTCAAGCATTAAAGATCCAGGTTGGATAGAAGCTTATGAAAGATGAGCTTCTGCATTAAGTTTAAACAGGTTAGAACTTGGTGGATTTACAACATAGCAAAAAGAGCCTTGGGTACTAAATGGGGTGTATAGGAACAATAAGATGAAGATGCATTATGATTAGAAACAGTAAGGGTTGGGTTGACAGGGTTACCACTACAACAAAGAGGGAAATAGATTATGATGAGGGATTTTGTCTAGTTGCTAGGATTGAAGCAATTAGGTGTTCTTAGCCATATGCCTCATTCAAAGACTTTGTAGTATACCAGATGGATGTGAAGAGTGCATTTCTGTATGGCAAGATTGAAGAGGAAGTTTATGTCTGTCAACCTCCAGGGTTTGAAGATCCAGAGTTCCCTGACAGAGTTTATAAGGTAGAAAAGAAATTATATGGTCTACATCAAGCTCCTAGAGCTTGGTATGAGACTTTCTCTACCTATTTATTAGACAATGAATTTCAGAGAGGTCAGATAGATAAGACTTTGTTCATTAAAAGAGTCAAAAGTGATATTCTACTAGTTCAAGTATATGTTGATGATATCATTTTTGGATCTACTAAAAAGGAGTTATGCACTAAGTTTGAGAAATTAATGCACAAGAAGTTCCAGATGAGTTCTATGGGCGATCTCACTTTCTTTCTAGGACTACAAGTGACACAGAAAGATGATGGGATTTTTATCAGTCAAGATAAGTATGTAGATGAAATTTTGAAGAAATTTGGTTTTTCAACTGTGAAGACAACAAGTATACCTATGGAGACTTCAAAGCCTTTGATGAAGGATGAAAATGCTAAAGATGTTGATGTTCACTTATATAGATCAATGAATGTGTACATTAAAGTATTGATCAATCTTCAAGGCCTGATATAATGTTTGATGTATGTGCTTGTGCAAGATTCCAAGTCACACCTAAAGTTTCACATCTTCATGCTGTGAAAAGAATCTTTAGATACTTTAAAGGTCAACCTAAATTGGGCCTTTGGTATTATAAGGACTCACCATTTGATTTGGAAGCTTATACAGATAGTGACTATCCTGGTGCAAGTTTAGACAGGAAATCCATAACAGGAGGTTGTCAATTTCTTAGAAGCAGATTGATTTCATGGCAATGCAAGAAGCAAACTGTAGTTGCCAACTCTACTACTGAAGCAGAATATATGGCTGCTACTAGTTGCTGTGGACAAGTACTCTAGATTCAGAATCAAATGCTGGATTATGGATACAATTTCATGAATACCAAGATTTTCATTGACAATGAAAACACCATCTGCAGTTAAGAATCTAGTGTTTCACTCAAAGACTAAGCACATTGAGATTAGACATCATTTTATCAAAGATTCAAATGAGAAGAAGCTTATTCAGATGATCAAGATTCATAAAGATCAGAATGTTGCAGATTTGCTCACAAAAGCATTTGATGTTGGCAGATTTCAATATCTAATTGCAAGTATAGGAATGCTTAACCTCTGAAGTATTGATTAAGGGGAGGTTATTTGTGTTAATATGCAGCGGATTATGCATAAATGATGCTGGATTGGAATAGGAATTAACAGCTAATGATCTGAATTGCATGTTTAATGCTGTTGGCATAACTTTTTGATGGAAGTATAATTAGTATTCATGCTATTATTAATTATTACTTGTGGCATTGAGAGAAATAAAAAACAGACAGGGAGAATTGTGAGTTAAAAGAATTATGAGAAATAGTGAGCTGAAAAATAGAATGAGAGATGTGTGAAAATAAAAATAGATATTGAGAATTGTGAGTTAAAAGAATTGAGAGAAATAGTGAGAATGAAAAATTGAAAGAGAGATGTGTGAAACAAAAATAGAAAGAGTGACTTTGTAAGCTAAAAGAATTGAGAAAATTTGTGAGAATGAAAAACAGAAAGAGAGCTGTGAGATATAAAAACAGACAGAGTGATTCAGTGAGAAAAAGAATTGAGAGATATAGTAAGAATAAAAACAGAAAGAGAGCTTGTGAGAATCAAAATTGATGATGGAAATGCTTTTTGGAATGAAATTAGGGTTAATGCTGGTGACTCAAAGTTAATGTTGCTAGGCATACACTTACTACTGCCAGTAATAGTTAATGTTGTTAGGCATAAACTTACTACTTCTGGTTAAGTTAATACAGCCAGACATAACTTACTACTGCAGGTTACTACCTGTGGGTCAGTTAATGCTTGTAGGCTTAACTTTGTTCTTGCTGTTCACAGTTAAATGCTGTTGTGGTTGGTGATTTCATAAATACTTCGATTAAGGGTTTCAATCACTCATTCGATCGATTTTACACTTTGATATACTCTCTAATCATAAACCCTAACTTAATTTTATCATTCATCATCAAAACCCAACACAATATCGAACCTAAAGTTTGCTGAAACTCACAATTTGGGTGCGTTTTTGGAGAAACCCAAAGAAAGTGATGGGTTTGAAGGAATTATTGATTTTTTAAATGCATGTTCTATCAGATATGCATTAATGGTGAATCCCACCATCTCATATCTTATGCATTAAGCAGTTCTAGGCACTGATATGGCAAATAATTTGTATGAGGGAAGCTGCAGATTTTACAAAGACCTAGTAGATGGATGAAGGTGATCGTTCACTGAGACAAGTGTGAGAAGAGCTCTTTAATTAAAAGATGCTGAAGGTACTGAATGTCTTCTAAATGCGACAATTTTTGAACAGCTGACACTCATGGGGTATGAAAATCTTACACAAAAGCTTACATTCTATAAGCTTTTTTTTATCCCAATGGTAATTTATTATCCATTATATTATGCAATGCTTTAGTTGATAAGACTACGGTTTTAGAACGAATTTAGTAGCACTATGGCCTCAGCTGTCATCTGTCTTGCCACAAACCAAAAATTCAACTTTTCCAAGTACATTTTTTATAATATGGTGAAGAACTTAGAGGGTGGGGTTAAATTTCTAGTGTATCCAAGGTTTGTAGAAGTGTTCCTGGATAAACAAGTTGAAGGAATGACCAAACATAAAGAAATTTATGTTACACCTTCTCACACTAAGAAGGTCTTTGCTAATATGAAGAGAGAAGGAAAGGTTTTTTTTTTTTTTGGGTGAGTTTACCCTTTTATTTCATACTATGATAGGTGCAGATCCTGAAAGAATTAGGTATAGGTTCAGATAATACCAACTACTCCTCAACTACACAACTATATTATTTAACCATTATACATCACTGCCTCAGACTGAAACAACCAGAAGGGAAACTGAGGAAAGACATCTAAGGTTCCTCAACCCCAGTGGTTCTACAAAGCCTATAATTGATGAGGCTGCCAATGAGGAACATGTACCTACACATTCCAATTATCCACTTCTCAGTGATAAGGATAGACTGCAACTTAAGGAATTGTTGGAACTTTGTACAAAATTGTCTGAAAGAGTTCTTGACTTGGAGAACACAAAGACCTCTCAAGCTGCAGAGATTACTAAATTAAAGGAGAGGGCTAAGAAACTAGAAAGGAGAAATAAGTTAAGCACTCCAAGGCTTAAAAGGTTAAGGAAGGTTGGTAGAACTGCAAGAATAGAATCCTCTGAAGATGAAGGTTTGGGTGATCAGGAGGATGCATCCAAATAGGGGAGGAAAATGACTGATCTTGATGCTGATGTAGAGGTTACTTTGGTTGATGAGGCTCAGGGGAGGAATGATGATAACTTAATGTTTGATACAGGAGTTTTTGATGAGCAGGAAGTTGAGGTTGAAAGTCAGTAGTTAGTAATGCTAAAGTTACTACTGCCAGTGCCTACAAACATTAATTTGTTGATGAGTTGAGTGGCTCAGACCTTAATGAGATCAATGCAGTAAACCCAAGGTGTTACAAATGCATACTACAAAATACAACTGCTGTTACAAGACCCAAAGTCGAGAGGAGTTGTAGTTTCAAAGAGACAAGTGAAATTTTTGAACAACAACATCATCTTTACTACCATCACAACTTCCAATGGCTAAAGACAAAGCAAGGCAAGATGATAGAATCTGTGAAGCCCTTTGAAAAAGAAATGATCAAATTTTTGATTGATGAGAGATAAAGAAATGCTCAAAAAACTTCAGCTCAGATAAATGCTAAATTGGAAGAAGAGAGATGCTTGCAAAACAAAAGAGAAGAAGATACAACAAAATTGCTGAATGGGATTATGTTTCAAGCTTATGATAGAGCTATTTGAGTAGCTGTAAGATTACAAGCACAAGAGCAGAAGAGGTGACTCGTTAAATACAAAGTCAGATTAGGGTCTAGTTAAGATCTTCTACACAAGATGTTTTACAACTCCCTAGGCAGTACACCTAATCGTTATAGTGTAGTATAGGCAAGACTCGGGGTTATTTATCGAAAGAGATGCTGAAGTAGCCTTAAGACTTCAAGCAGAATTGGATGAAGAACTCAGAGTAGAAAGAGAAAGACAAGAAGAGGCTTCTAAGGTTGCTATAGCTGAAATGTTTGATGAGGTGCAGGCAAGGATAGATGCTGATTATGAACTGGCTGCTAGAATGACACAAGAAGAACAAGAGAAGTATACAATTGAAGAAAGGGCCAGGTTATTGGCAGAATTCTTTGAAAGGAGAAAGAAACAGTTAGCAGCTGAAAGAGCAGAGGCAATCAGAAACAAACCACCTACTAAAACACAGTTGAGGAATCTTATGATGACTTATCTAAAGAACATGGGTGGTTACAAACACAGTCAGCTGAAAGGAAAGTCTTATGAAGAAATCCAGGGGTTGTATGAAAGACAGCAAAAGAGGATTCAAGATTTTACACCAATGGATTCAGAGAAAGAAGCTCAGAAGCCAGGTAAAAGATTGAAAAGAGTTGCAGGATCATATGCAACACAGAAGTCACCCAAGAAACCAAAAGTGATGAAATCTGCAAAGGATGTTACAGAAGAAGAAGCAGCAGAGTATGAGAAGGAGAAGGAAGAACTTAGGTTAAGTTTAAAGATAATTTCTAATGATGACAGTGAAGTGGACTATGAGCCACTATCCAGAAAATTTCCTATTGTGAATTGGGAATATCAGTTGCTGGGAAAGATGGAAGCAAAAGACATGTATGTTTACAAATTAACCAGAGCTGATGGAAGTTCAAGCTATCATGGAGACACACAAGCCTTCTTAAGAAGACTTGACAGGCAAGACTTGAATGATCTATACAGGTTAGTTCAGGAAAGGTTTCAAGATCATCCTCTTGAAGGACATGATTTGTTGCTATGGGGATATCTAAGGATGATATTTTACCCAGATGAAAAAGATGAACTATGGATGAATCAACTGGATTGGAAATTGTTGAGATGGAAATTGTATGAAAGTTATGGAGTTCACACTCTGTTTATGGATGGTAAACCCATGGAAATTAATATGCTAGTGGAGAAGAAGTACCCTCTGATCAAGGAATTACTAGAGAAGATGCTAAACTTGCAGTTAGAAGCTGAAGAAGAAAGTACTATGGCATTTGAGCTTATCAAGTTCATCAAATCATTGCTTGAAGAGTAGTAAAGTATTTGGATACATCCTCCTAGTGTTTATGAAGCTTATAGTAAAGAAACTTGATGATTGAAAAGTAAATATCAAGTTTAGGGGAGGATTGTTGGGAATTCTAAGTTACTACTGCTGGTGCTAATTTACTACTGCTGGTTCAGAGTCGATGTTGCTGCTAAAGATTAAAGAAAACAGACTAAGTAGTTAGTATCGTTAGTTATATTAGTTAGTACTGCTAGTACTTTATTAGTACTAGCAGTATAGTTAGTACTGTTTGTCTTATATAGTTAGTACTGCTATTATGATATGCATGAGTTAAATTAGGAATAGATATGCATTATCATTGTACGCGTTTTGTAAGCCCATTAGGGTTTTCTTAGTGTATAAAAAGAACCCTACGACATAGTTAGAAATATACGTGAAGTTAGAGATCAGTTTTCCATCTCAGTTTTCCATAGAGTTCATAGCTTCAAGGTTGTAAACCCTATCACTAAGTCAGAGTGATCGTATTAATATATATTGAAGCTTATTGTGTTTATTATATCATTATGTCAAAACATAGTTTACTGTTTTATTGAGAATACTTCTTAGTGATATAAACTAGATTTTGCATAGTTTATATCATTCACTCAAAGTTTCATTCTTAGTATTTTTAGATTTATCTAAGGGTACTAAAACTTACAAGCTAATGAGTTAAATATCTATTCATTGGGATCAACACGATTTGTCATGTAAATTATGTTGAAGGGCTAGGACACAATCTCTTCAGTGTTGGACAATTTTGTGACGGTGATCTAGAAGTTGCTTTTCGTTTAAAAACATGCTATGCGCAAAATCTAGAAGGAGATGATCTGGTTATAGGAGATCGTGATACAGTCGTATAACACTATCTTCATTTCTTGATGGGTGCTTCTTCAAGTTTAGTCTAATGTCTAAAGCCTCTTTAACAATGTCATGGTTATGGCACCACAGACTTTCACATCTTAATTTCGGTACCATAAACGAGCTTACCAAACATGAATTGGTTTATGGTCTTCCGAAATTCAAATACGGAAAATATTACCTTTGTTCTGCGTATGAGCGGGGAAAGAGCAAGAAATCTTCTCATCCTCCAAAAGTGGTTCCGAGTACTCATTCCAAGTTGGAATTGCTTCACATGGATTAATGCGGACCAATGCAGGTAGCATCAATTAATGGAAAGAAGTATATTCTTATGATCGTTGATGCTTATTCTTGATTCACATGGGTATATTTTCTTCGTACAAAATATGAGACTCCATAGATTATAATAAATTTCATTGCTCGAGTTCAGTTAAATTTCAATGCCAAAGTGTGCAAGATTCAAACTGACAATGGTACTAAATTAAAAAATGCAATTCTTATGGCTCATTATGATAAGTTAGGCATTATGCAATAGTTTTTGGTTGCTAGTACGCCTCAACAAAATGGAGTGGTTGAAAGACGTAATCGAACTCTAGTCGAGGCTGCACGTACAATGCTTATCTTTTCATGATTACCGAATTTTTTTTGGGCCGAAGCAGTTTCCACCGCTTGCTTTACTCAAAATCGGTCAATAATTCATACAAGGTACAACAAAACACCATATGAATTACTTCATGGCATAAAATCAAATGTGGAGTACTTTCATGTGTTCAGTTTATTATGTTATCTAACAAATGACCGTGATAACCTTAGAAAGATGAATTCTAAAGCAGACATTGGCATCTTTATTGATTATTCGGAAACATCCAGAGGGTTTTGAATTTATAATCGACGAACCAAAAAGATTATGGAAACCATCCATGTCAAGTTTGATGAGCTCACGGCTATGGCTTCTGAACATGATAGTTTAGAACCTGTTTCAAAATGATTTATTAATGATGATTTATCAGAGACTCAATGAATACTCATCTTAAAGAGGATAATGGATTAATTGTTCGGGGACCCAATGTATGATGGAATACCTTGTGAAGAAGGTTTACTTCCGATATTGATAACATCAATTAGTTAATACATTTTAATATCAAATTCCCTATGAAAATGCTTATAAATATTTTATAAATGTTTGAAAATGTTACTTAAGTGAATATATTTAGTTTTTAGGGACCAAGTGAGCATTTTAGCAAAAGACGAGGGATTTTGACATGAAATGAAGAGTTCAAGGCTTCTTACGACATAACATCCATGAAGGATTACGCCGTAACACATTTTAATGAAGAAATGAGTCATCACCCCCTTTACGGCGAAAAGCCTCTCATACTTTATGCCGCAACATTCTAAATCTATGAAGATGATTTATCCGAGTTAGCGTTACGGCGTAACATAGACGACAAGGTTACGCTGTAACACCATTTTAGCCTTGAAGATTGGAAGCTTACGTAGCAAGGTTACGGCGTAACATCTTACAAAGGTTACACCGTAACATTTTCGAACTCTATAAAAAGAGACCTAATCCGGCTCATTTCATCATCACTCACTTCCATAATAAAAAACTCACACAATTTCCATGGGGGAAACTAAACTCAAGGTATGATTGTATAATTCATTTGGAGGTAACCAAGGGGAGGATTAACTTTAAGCATTACTTGTATTTATTCGTTCATAACATTCACTGTAAGAATAATAATGATTCAATCCATGTTGATGTTCATTAGTTCTTGCATTGCTGTTACCATGAGCGTCTAAGCACTCCTAGTGCTGACCTAACCATGTATTTACTATTGTTGTGATTATCATTTCTTGTTCAATTATAGTTCTGTTAGATATCCTTATAGCCTTTCATTGATCCATGTGTTTTGGTAGTATAGAAGGTGGCTTAGATCTTGTTAATCCTGATATTAGACTTACCATGTTAAACTTGGGATTGGTGAGATATTAGGGTAGCTTGACATCTATCCTGAGTGTAGGAATTTACCAAATTACCGCCTTTTGTCATATTAAATACTTAAAAATCATGGAAACTCTTTCAGGGAGGGTTAATAATCAGTTTAGATTATAGATTGGTCTAAAGGATAGTTGGGAATTAACCACTACAAACTTAGATGCCCTGCTCGTGTGATCGTAGGGGAATGTGGGATCGCAGAGTAAATATAGGACAGACCTCAAATGCCAATTCGGGTTTGTTGATATTAGAACCACTAATGGAACTTATAATTAAACATAGCACAGGAAATTGTAATCATAGCATTAGTAATGAAATTGTTAGGTTAGCACGCTTTTCTCCCTGAATTCTTCTATCAATTTACTTTACCGCATTTACTTTTCTTTAGTAATTAAAATCAATCTTAAAACCATTTTCATTCATGACATAATCAAGTTAGAAATAATAAACCTTAGCTCTTAGGACGACCTCGGATTTACCAATCTACTGCACTATATACGATCGATTTCTCTGCCCGTGAGTGCGTGTATCGGTAGACGAGTTTTATAAATTTAAAACTTGGCTTATAATTATTTAAAACAATTTACGCATCAGATATGCCTATAAATTCCGCTGCATAACAAGTTCATAATCATGAAGACTCGTCTTCAACATCTTCAATTGATATTGAAGCACACGAGGCTCATCCCATTGTAACTTCATCCCAAAGAATACAAACTTCTCAATCTATTTGACTGAGTCTGTATGATCGCTTTGCCCACGTAGATCTATAGAAAGATACTTCGTAGGGCGCAGGGGGTACGCGGTTGATGTGCTCTATATGTAAAATGTGTTGTTGTTGAAGACTGGGGCCTGTACTGGCAATATAGCTCACATTTGTACTAAATATTCTTATCTGATTATTTTTGCTTTTCGTATATTATGAACATTTTTCAATCCACGCGAAAATTAAAGATCAATCAAGTATATAATGCAATGAGTTGCTACTTGAGTGTGTGAGCAGCTTCTGGGGCGTTCAGAGGGTGCGTCTTAGCGCACCATTTGGATATATGTAAGAATCGTTCGCAGTAGAGCTGTGTTGAGAGGTAACCGTAAATTGGTTGCCCGGGCCTGTTTTGTCTCTTAATGTTTCCTGTGTGACGTATGGATTCTTATATAGTCTCAACGTCTCACGTATAAATTTATCTTGTTATTCGCCGAACCCCCAGCTATGCTATCGTCAACATGAGAGTGGAAGGCGGTGCGTATGTGTATATCAACTGTATGTTAGGCTAAAGAATGAATAAACAATCTATAGAGAAGAGATAAAAAGTATCAAAAATATAAGAATGCTGTGATCAGAGTTTGTGTATGTAGTTAATCAATGTGATAAAAGGATGATATACAAAAAAATAAAAATCCTGTATCTCAAATTATTTAAAACGATGAAACGTCGAAAAGTTAGGAAATTAGCATTCTGTCTTTATCACTACTCCAGATGGTATACCTAGACCCTCTCTCACGTCCCATTGCTCTCAAAATGGATCTGGAAGAACCAAAAGTGATGCACAAGATACATTATTGTTCTTCGTAACAATATCGTCTTGTTGCAACGGGGTACAAGCAGGAAGAAGGCATTTATAACCTTTTCCCCTTTTGTGTTCTGAATATTTCATTTTTAGTCCTTTGACTATTTGACTTTTGTCAGTTTATTCAGATATTGTACCTTGTTGATGGTGGAGATTTTGTTGAGAATTGTGGTAATTTATAATTTATTGTGATTAATAATCCCTTTTGGAAGGTATTATTTTGTTATTTGTATTTCGGGTAGTTGACCCGTGAATTTTCAAGAAATACCAAAAAACAAGTCCTGACACGTCTGTTAATGTCCAAATGAGTTTTTGAGGGGTTTAAAGTGAAAATATGTCAAGTAAATACTCTAAGTTATTGGAAAAGTATTTTTAAAGTGAATAAAAATGCTAATTAACTTTGGGGAGTATTTTACGGTTGAGTTTTACGAGCTTTTAAGTGATCCCAACACGAAAAGAAAGACCAGAGACCCCTTCGATACTATAGCCGGTCATGGGATGCTTATGGGGACAAAGAGGCACTTTTTTAGCAAGCTTGTCCCAAAAGTTGTACACATATATGCTTTCCACTAGAACCTTTTCTCATAATTCTTATCATTTCAAGAAAATAAAACACACACACTTTGGTGTGTGCTCTCTCCACGTCCGCCACCTAAAACCACCACAAACCACCATAAAATTCTAACTTTGATAAAAAAACATGTTATTCCGGGTTGATACAAGTATACGGGTATTCATTTAAACAACGTTTGGGTTGTCCAATTCATGTTGAAATCTCATTTTTGAAAGTTTTCTTGTAAGGTTTCAAAATTTATTTCGTTTGTCCTTTTGGGTTTATTTTGATGCATAGAGAATAGTTGTACAAGTTGTCGTTGTGGAAAATAGTATTTTTTGAAAGGTAACAGATAGAAAAAAGGGTGTTAGTTGTCTGGTGATCGGTGGTGTGTCATTTTTGTTTCGTCTGTGTAATGTTTGGTTTGTTGGGATATAAAAAGAAAGAAGAGGGTTTTGTAGTTTTTGATGTTTTGGTTGTGATAGGATTGTAATAATACCCATGTTTCTAGATAGCTTATTTCGAATATATATCTTTTTTAGTTTTTTGAGCTTATTTCGTGGGCTTATATGGATTATATGCCCAGTCATTTGCCAAAAATCACAAAGGAAGGTGATTATTGATTTATTTCGTGTTATGACGTATGTTCGTGGACTATTTTTGAGGCTTATATTAGTAACCAAATGCGATACGTAGCTTATTAGCTTAATTTCAAGCTTAATATATGTATTGTGGAGCTTATGGGCTCGCGGCCCAATAAGCTCATATAAGCCGTGGCTTAATGGGAGGGATTATTGTGGTCCGGATTATTTTCTACTTATTAGTATGAGCTTATGTATTTTGTTGGGCCTTGGTTTTAGGCTTAGAACCGTATTATGGATATGTAAAAAGTATAATGGTACCCTTATTGGGACCTTAAAACTCAATAAGCGACTGATTAAGTCGTTATAATGTTTAGACGGACTTTTGAAAGTAAAATGTATTTGCGAAGTGATATTGAACGTTATTTTGGGAAAAACGTTTTAGTAAACGTTAAAGATTGAGATTTTGGGATTTTATCGGAAAAGTGTCGAAAGTTTGAAAAGTGTTGAAATAAAGGTTAAAAACCTTGGAAAACGTTGTATAAACGTACGGGTCATGCCGAAATTTCATAAAAAATTTATACTTAGAAAATTTTACATAAAAGCATGACTTTTGATTTTAAATATATAAAATATTATTTAATTTTTTTATTTATTTAATAATTTCATCTAAAAACGAAAATCTAATTTTTCCGAAACTTCTTCAAATATATTTGATATGAAAAATATTGAAAATAAGGTTTGAAACCTTGAAAAACGTTGTATAAACGTACGAGTCATGTCGAAATTTCGTAAATTGTTTATACTTAGAAAATTTCTTAAAAGCATGATTTTTGATTTTAAATAATAAAATAATATTTAATTATTTTACTTTATTTATTTAATAAATTCACTAAAAGTCGAAAAATATAATTTTTCTCAAAACTTCTCTAAAGTGTTTATTTTGGGTAATTGTACAACGCGTCTAAACTCTATGCATCAAACGTGAAGATTGTTTTGGAATTGGATGATTAAATTGGGACATTAACTGGACTAGGTCGTGTGCGGGCGTCGTTGCATTTGCTTGTGTGATTGTGATTTGGTTGCTAAAGACTTGCTTGAGGTGAGTTCTCGTAGCCACATTTTTTACTGGTTTTTCCGTTGGGGGAAAATGATACTCAAATGTGTTTTGAAATGTTTTGAATTGATCTGTGTGAAATGTGGTTTTGTTTTTGGGACAAATTATGTGCTTATGACTGCTATATGAATATTATGTGATGCATGATTGTTTGGATCGGATGGGTACGCCTACCCAGTATTTGTGTGATTATTGGAGCGGATGGGTACGCCTACCCAGGTTTGTGTGTGGTCTTGCCCTAATTTTAGTGCTCCAGCTGGTAGGCCCTTTAGGTGCGTAAGTGACATATGGTTATTGATTAGCGGTGATGCTAAGGTTGTTTGCATATATTCACTGTCATATAGCACTATTGTCCACTGTTGAAATATTGGCACAACTTTTGGGTTTAAGGTCAAACCTACGAGCTCACCAACAGCTTTTGGGTTGAAGGTCAAACCTACAAGCTCACCAACATTATTGTTGACGTTTTCGAGTATCATTTTCAGGTGAAGTGAAAGAAGAGTAGTTTGGTGATTGATAGCAGACTTAGAAGTATCCCGTGTGGAATTTCGTTTGAAGTCTTGCTTGCTTGTTGTTTGATTTTAGTTTCGGATGTTTTGGAATAAGTTTGGATTATGGTCCCCTGTGTGGGCATTTGAATAATTGTAAGAGATTGTGGATTTTAGTTGCGATTTGGGACATCACTTGAGTTTGTTCAAGGTTGATGGTCTTCATAGCACTTGGAGTTTATGCAATGTAGTTTTCTCTATTTTGTATCTTGTGTTATGATTGATCATTATGTTGCATTCCCGAGTTTCCGCCATTGTCGGGGTGTGATAGATTGGTATCAGAGCCAAGGTTATAGAGAACTAGGTGGTTTGGCCTAGACTATAACCTAAGATCAATCGTTTAGTTGCGTATAGGATCTATGTGTGCGATGTTTCGCTTCTGTGTGCCTTTGTGTGTTTGTGGTTTGGTGCCTTAGTTATGTTAGTCATTGAAATGGGTGGGCTCAATATTAGATATGAATGGGAAAGGATGCGAATATAAATACGGTGGACAACGTAGTTATAAGCGTATCACAACTCACTCATACTTGATAATGTTGTTCACACAAATAGATGTTGACACCGTAGGGTGGAGTTACGTGTATATCTGGTTATATATAGTAAGATATTCTATATATATGTGTGAGTCTTCCCACTTACCTAACGTTGCCCATGTTCTCCCTCGTATAGATAATGCCGCCAAGGATGAGGACCTGAAGTGCTGGCCGACCTGTTTCCGAATCACTAGGAGGGGGAACGGGTGAAGGGGTTGGTAGAGGTGGAAAGGATAGAAGACCTAGGAAAGGTAATGATGAGCGTGTTGAGGATTTGAATGGTCAAGGAAATGACCAAGGTATGAGAGCTGATGGGGGTGTAGAAGAAATCAATAGGAATGTAGAGGGAGCCAATAGGGGTGCACCCGACTTCTCGACGATCATTGCCCAGCAATTGCAGAACCTCTTACCCGCCATGCTAGCTCAGGTTAGTAACTGAGGAAATGTTGGAAATCACAATGGTAATGTGGTTAATGAGAACGTTCAGGAGAACGTTGGAAATGTGATAGTGAAACATTAACTGGATCAACAACATATCTTTTCACGCTTGAATAATTCTTCTCACATTTCTTCCCACTGGAAGCTCAAGTAATGCATACCAACAGTATTAAGGTATCTCTTCCCCCATGTAGATGAAGAGATGCAACCTGTCTCATTGTATGAAGCCCAAAAACCCAAAGTACATACTCTATCCTATTTATGAAGTCGAAATCATAGCATCAAAGTCAATTAAGTCCCGGACGTGGGAATTCCTTCCTTCATGATACTGATGATATTTCTTGTAACATCCAAGGCTAGCTAAGTCTTGGATGTAGACAATTAAACCCTCCAAGTAGTCAAAATGATAACACCAATGTCAACTAAGTCCCGGATGAACTCATTTCTTCCTGTAGGATACTAACTATCTAGAGGAATCATCATACCATTATGTACCTCTTTTATCATCTGAAGCTGTTTCTTACATCTCTTCCCCTATGTAGGTGGAATAATACACCAAAAGCCATAAGCTAAACAATGATTTTCTCTGCGGTCATGACATTTGTCTTCCAGGAATGATCTCAAATAAGAAGAAGGTATGAAGTTCGTCACGTGTACTCGTTGTGCGTTCAGATATATGTCTCCTTCCCCCTTGCTGATTTTGATACCTCATAAACTCCCTCTGACTATCTTTACCAACCTCTTTGTAGGCTATTTGAAGTAACCACTGATGGAGTAAACCCGATATACCAAACTTGAAACTAATGTAGAATTCCCCGTTCTTGTGACTTAAGCTTGCATTAATGTTGGAAGAACGGTGTAGAGAATTTGTGCTCCAAGAAAATATTTAAGTACTCTATACTCTCAACTAAGAGGCATAAGAAGTACAACACCTCTTGAAACTATCCACATCGTCTTCTGCATGTGACACTGAGTACTACAACGTAACTCCTTTAAGTGATAGTTATCCAGGTCTTCAACCATCCACCCCGGCTGCTGGTAACTAGATAAACCAAGTCTTCAACTTAAATCCTAAGCTCGAGCAAGTTATCATTGAAAGTCATGCATCCACCCAATGCCGAATTCAAGATAAAATAAGAACACGCCTTCATGAAATCCAACTTCAATCTCAAATAAGTGATACCCAATCGACTCCGTGGTCACTTAGAAAGAAAATTAATATCTCAAATCTAGCCATTAAAAATTTAAATTTCGATGATTCTTTATAAAAATGATCTCGGTCTCGTCAAAAAAAATTGTCACTTTGTCACTTTTAAATCCAAACGTAATAACCTTTAACCATCTACTATACCCAAAATTTAGCATATAAATTCTTAAACCACAAAAGATTCATATTATAAGAATTATGCCTAAATGTTTTTGGATCTTGAGCTTAACTATCAATCCCATATCATGGCCCATGCTAAAAATAATATTGCCAGCCCAGTATGCTACATAACCCAATATCCGGATACAATTATGCCACAGCCCAACTCTCAAATAATATTCGGTCCAATCATATTTTGTCTCGACCCAGTTTAGTTAACAAACCCGGTTCATCATCAGTGGATTCGTCATTAATGAACTGATCCCCAATAGGATATGCATCCTCCAAATTCTTCATTGAAGATAGAGTCTCGGTTAAACTTAGTGGATCATCTAGGATGACATGTTCATCAGCCGGAAACTTTAAACTTTCCTTAAACTTAGGATACAAATTAGCCATGAATTTGTCGTGTGTGGGCTTAGTGTCTGGTCCAGCAAGAGCCACACGGCTTATTCCAGGGTCTAGTCCAGCCTGGTCTTCATCCATGAATACCTGCGCTGGTAGAGGTCGAGACTCGTAAGTTTTACCAGGGTCTGATCCAGCCTGGTCTTGATCAAGTTCAGCAGTCTTTTCCTTTTGATTCACCTGCTTATCCACATCTTCTCCTAGTTCTCCAGCAATCTGCAAAATCTCAGTATCACCTCCACTATTTGTCGTATCTGATCTAACACCTGTTTCAGCATCTGCAGAAGATGGAGAGTCACGAACAATATTGGCAGATGTGTTATCCTGTGGTTGTGCAGAGGGTCTAGTTGATGCCTCTTCAGTAGCTGGAGTCTGCACTTTGGTATATAATATTGGTCGTGGTGCTTATCCTCTTTGGAGTGTGCGGGCTAACAGTGGATTGGGCAGTTGTTCTTCAGTAACAATTAGTTTACCCTTCTTGGGGCCCCATTCAACTACAGGGAGGTAGCCAGGTGACCTCTACAACAGGTTCTCGAATAGCCACACCGCCAATATGTGCTTGACTTTGTGCCTAAAACGATTCCAGACTCATCTGAATAGCACGTTCAACATCATATTCTTCACCTTCACCTTGATGTTCGGGTTCAGGTTCAGGTTCATGTTGAGTTGGTTCTTCATCGAGTTCATCAACCAGCTGGAAAGAGATATTCACGTTATGAACTTTTGCAACTTTACCCTTGCCAACCTTTTGTAGGGGTGTAGCCTTGGTTGACTTCTCTTTAGCAGGCTTTGGCTTGGGTGGCTTAGCAGTAGAGGGCTTAGATGGTTTTTCCTTGGCAAGCTTTAGATTTGGTTGCTTGCCACTTGCAGTTTTCTTCTTTCCTTCCTTTTCGGCTGCAACTTTCTAATCATGCTTTGTGACCATTTCCAAGTACGCATTGTAGTAAGGTGCATTCCTGATATTGTTCGAGATCAGCTCGTTGGGAATTGGCATTCCAAAGACTTCATCGACTTCGCCTTTGGAAACGAATTTAAGATTACCAAGTCTGAGGTCTTCTTCAGCAAGATGAAACGGAGATGCTGATCTTTGGTGAATATTGTGAATTCTTCCCAAATGACAGATAATAAGCTTCGTGAATTGACAATAAGGAATAACGTGAGGCTTGTCTTTCCTGCCCTTCTTAGTGGGACTGCCCAGATTGGCCTTATCAGTAAGAAAAGTCTGGATAGCTTGTAAAAATTCTTCCTACATAAGTTCAGCATAGTCAACATTAGTACTTGTAATAATTCCCCACAGCATCTGAAGAACTATATATCTGGGCCTATCATGCCCAGAAGTCTTGTCGGTAAGACATTGGTTGATCATAGATAATATCGCTCTCCAAGGCTGATACAGGTTATTCACCGCCATTCTTGACACAAAGTGAATAACCTCTGTGTACCACAATGTTCATTACAAAGTCCTTATAGGATTCACTGACGGAGGTGTCACAAATTGAGAGCTTAGGATCAATGGCGTAATCTCTAAGCTTGTCAGAAGGATTAGCATCCAATACAAATCGGGTTTCATCCAGCTCAAAACTGTAAGCTCCAGTCTTTGCCTCATATGTAAGCATGCTCTAGAACTGTTAAATGTAGATAGCTGGAATTGAGGCAGAAGCAGTGAATGCCCTAAAGAAGTTTATGTTTTGTAAAATATCCTCAGAGATTTGAAAGATTAGATTCTTTTGCTTCTGTTTGAAGATCATAACATAATGTCTCTTTCAATAGGTACCTATGCAGGCAAATGGAAGTATTTTATCATCAGATCCTTGTGGAGAGGCAGGAGGGGAACATTCTCATCAGCCATTTTGTTCTGCACAAGGATATCAACAAAGACAGGCAGACATGACATTACATTTTATGTTAGTGAGGAACATTCTACATGCACTCTTCGATTGATTATGACGAGGTTAAGATGATGTTGGTCAAGGAAATCCGAAGAACATATATAAGTTAACAAGTCCTGGATGGGTGTTAACGAGGTAAATGTGCCTTTGGATTGGACCTTGAGAGGGTATTGGGACTAATGGGCCAAAATTTTGAGATTGTGGCCCAAACCGCTACCCACTAGACACCAAACCGCTAGTTGATCAATCCGCTATGATAGGAAATGATCAAACTGTTATGTAGCAGAATGATCAAACCGCTACGACCAAACATCTACGACGATAAACATGTGTCGGATGGTCTGGATCAACGAAACCCTCTGGTTAACTAACATAAACTTCTTCCTTCAACTCGCTATTAAGGAATGTTGTCTTGACATCCATTTGATAGATTGTCATGTTTTACTGGCTGCATTGGCGATGAAGATTCTTATAGCCTCAATGCGTGCGACCGGTGCAAAGGATTCCTTGAAATTAATTCCATCCTCTTGTCAATATCCCTTGGCCACCAACCATGCCTTGTTTTTCAGAACATCACCATACTCATCAAGCTTAACTTTGTAAATCCACTTGAGAGCTATAATCATGACACAGTCTGTTCGTGGTACTAATTCCCATACTTAAAGTGGATCAAATTTGTTTGAAAATCTCATCTTGCATGGCTTGAACCAGCAATCTTCAGTTATAGCAGATTTGAAGTTCTTTGGTTCGACTTTTGACAGTACAGAGTTATGCAAGAAAATACGTTTACAAAGGGATCGTTGTCAACAGGAGCAAAAGGATTGTCTTCAATGATAGTAGATCCAGCTGCAACGCCTTGTTGTGAACCTGGAGATTGTAATGCCGAAGATGACGGTGAATGACTTAGAGAAGGTGCATCTTGTTTAATGGTAGTAGAAGAAGGTGTACCTGCTAAATTGACTGGAACTGGAACTGCTGGAGCAGGATAAACTGGTCTTTTAACATGAGGAGGTTCTAGGTATTCATCGAACATCGGTTGGAATAAAATCTCTAGTTCTTTATTTGTTGGGGGTACATAAGGTGCTGCAGGAACCAAATTAGGTACGAGCCCTAAACTTATCTGTCCAGGAGTCAGAAACGTAGGTGTGGGTCCTGTACTAAGTTGCACATGAGCCATATCAAACCACTTGTCAGGTATAAAAGAATCGTAGATCCGGTGGTCTTGGTGAACCAACCCATATAGTAGTCATGTTTAGAGAGAGAGAGTAGAGGGAGAAACTAGTGTGTGTAAAATAGAATGAAAAATGAAAGTTTACAAGAGTCTCACCCTTTCATGGAAGCAATGGAGGGTATTTATACCACCATCTAATACATAAGTATGCTAAGTTGACTACTCTAGTCCCTACGTATGGTGGTATGTTAAACTATGGTAATTCCATCATGTCGTCGCATAAAATGAAATCCTAACAAGTTGGATCGTAGACTATAACCGTTTTCATAAACATCGCATCACATAAAACTTTTTCATGTGCATATACACTACTTGCTTACATGACTTATTGATGTGTCGTTGTAAGTAGGTATTTTATGTATCAAGATTTACTATTTATTTTATGCTGACTATACACTTTAACGGGCAGTGTACCCGGTCAATTATAGTTTTGTTGGTAAGTAGGGTGTCGATCACTAAGAGAGAGAGCGTTAATTCCTAATTCTATCAGTATTTTAGTTATCTAAGTTAAACCTAAAACTAATGCAAATGGGGGGTTTCGGCCTGAGAGACTGGCACGGTTTTGTGTATCTAACCTAAGGTTTTGATGACAAGTAAAGTAATAAACATACACAAGAAGACAAACAAATGATAGAGGAACGGTCGAGAACTAATGTAAGGATAACGTATCAACCATGAATAATCGATAAACGCAGGTTGATGTGCGCTAAAACACACATCATTTATATCCCGTAAAACACTGTAAAACGGACTAAAACACTAAAATATGGACAAATATATTACATATATGTTTGTATTGTGTTTTTATGTCTTACATGTACAAAGGATTAAAAACAAAGCAAAAACGGTAATTTTCGGGTGACTTTCGACGGCATTTTCACATTTATCGAGGATCAACGAAGTTGTTAATATTCCCCGATCACACCATTGGAAAGAGCATGAAATTACGGGTCTATCGGTACCCTACTTTCTCTTTGAACCTTTCTTATTTGAACCCTATGTCGCCATTTTGAACCTTTCTTATTTAAATGACTTGGTCCAAACTAATGAAGAGTTATATATTAAATATTACATTATATAATTGAAACCCTACTCTAGTCCAGTGGTAAATTGGCTAGAGTTAAGGTTATCAACCAAGAGGTCGAGAGTTCGAACCCGAGGCTTGCCTGGGGTGAGGGTTTTCCCTCTGGTGACGCATGGCCAACTTCAGGTGTTTTACCACGTGGCGACCCGACCCGAACCAAATCCAACCCGAACCAGACCCGACCTGACTGTTGATCGGACATGACCCGACCGTTGACTGGTGGTCCGGTGGTGGTCAACGGTGGTGCGCCACCGTTGATCGTCTTTGGCCACCGTTGACCGCCGCTGTTGACCACCGTTGACCGATGTCCGGTGATGGCTCCGGTGACACGTTTAACACCCCCAAAATCATGTAGCAGCGGAATGGTAACAATGGGGTGCTACGTCAAAGTACAACAATCAAGATATAGGAAACAACCATAAATGGACGTTTAAGACAAGATTTCATTCGATGCCATAGCAAAATATCAGAGTTTATACATTAGGTCCCATATGTTTTAAAAGTCATAAACATTTCAAGTACATATTTAATTAAACAAAAGCTTCATAATACCAAAAGATGACTTAAGTTTTTAAAGATAATAAAAGTTGCATTGAATATAGATAAACACAGAATCCATCTTCATTGATATCCGTCACGGCTCCCGTCCAATCTTCATACCCTAGGACCTGAAATTACATGCTAAAAGTCAACACAAAGGTTGAGTGAAATCATAGGTTTATCGGTAAAAAGGGTGGACCACAAGATCGAAGTAATAGTAGACTCTGAAACACATTCAGTAGTCCAAAACGTTTATTATTGCACTAAGCTCATGACCCCGAAGCCTTAACTAGATTTGTGCCCCAATCAGAATATAGGATGCTTGCCAACAACCTAACACCTCTCAATGTTAAATGCACCTTGATCAAACTAGTGACCCAAGGAAAGGTGGGGATTGTCAGTCCCGATAGATCTATCCATAACACTCGCGCTTACTACAATAGCAATTAACGGTTCATGATAAATAGGGACTTCACGGCAATAAGGTAACTTAGGCATTAATAATCAGGCAGTAATCTGGATAGCATACACTTTGTAAACACTTTGAAAACACTTAGAAAAACACTTGTGTCCAATAGTAAAACAAGCAATGTAATTCACCCCGTAGATTTTGTAAAACAATCACGTAGTAAAAAGGGGGCTATGAACTCACCTCGAGTGAATGGTAATCAACAAGTATTCACAATAGAAAAATGCGTCACGAAGGAATCCGAAGGCAACCTAATCCAATATAGGTCGTATAAGTACTAAACACTTTGATTATTTATAGGTCGTATAGCTCATCATACTATCGTTCGGGCTATCATAATTAAGAGGTCATGTAGTGACGTATGAGGAGCTAGGACACTTTAAATCGTAAATCCAACAACTCGTCGATACGCCACCCCGAAGAGGCCTCATTATGAAACTCCCTAGTAATATAGTACTTTGATTAACTAATACCACATATAATTCTATATAGCTACATCACCATCTAATCGTTTTAGTGAAATCATATTTATAAAGTAAAAACGTTTATAAGTATACTTTAGTAAAACTGGCGTAACTTTCTCGTTTTTAGTCCGTTTCTTTCGTTTCTTACGTCCACGCCTTCGTATTAAGACGAGTTATCAAAATATAACATTTTCAAAATTTGAGTTTTTCTGATGAATAGTGATTTTACTGTTCATAACAGTTATATATTTATTTTTATAGATTTAGTTATCGTAAATCTCGTAAATGTCGTAACTTATTCGTTTTAACTCCGTTTTTAGCGATTCTTTCGAGTACGTTCTCGTATTTAAAAGTTTTATCATATTAATGATGTTTTAAAAATATAAGTTTCTGTGGTGAATAGTAATTTTTATAAAAATAGTTTTATAAAAGTATATATTTAACGTAAACTTGAAATCGTCGTATCTTTTTCGTTATAAATCGGTTTTTCGAGTTTCTTATCATTTTGGAATCGTCATGAGGTGTATTATCTTTATAAAATGTAAAACCTACTGTCTAAAACACGAATTAAAACAGCCCACAAATGTCTTTAACCTCACATGAAATCATAAACTTTCCTTAATTAAACTCTTAATTACAAGTTTATGTACATACTTTTTATACTTTCACAAACATGTTACCACACTTATAATCTCATTATTACATGATATTACCAATCACATATCATAAGAAAAAGTGTTAAAAATCATAATCACAAGTAAGTTATCCATTTAACATGTTTAAAAGCCCTAAATGGTGATTTCACTATATAGAGTTCATATATGCATAAAATAACAAATGTAAGTTTATAAAGAGTTTTAAATAACCTTAATGAGATGTAGTATGATGACGTAACAAATCCAAACCCTTGTTTAGATTTTAAACCAAAGCTTACACTCTTTAAAATTCTATTTTCCAAGGAAAACTTTATCTTGTAAATACTTGCTTACACCTTTCAGTGGCTTAACCAATACTTCAAAACATCTTAGTATATCTTAGGAATGATGTGTGAATGTTGTAAATAAATTTTTTTATGGATTTGGTAGAGTGCTTATGTGTGTCGTGGGTATAGAGAGGAAAACAAAGAGATTGTGTGAAATTTTTGGTAAAGAAATGAGTGTGTTGTGTTTAGCTAAGTCTTGCAATATGTTATATGTATCAAGACTAGTCAAAGGCTTCTATTAGATGTGGTCAAAGTTCAAAGGGACCATGGGAGTGAATTAGGGAAGTCTTTGGTCAATACATGGAACATCTCATGAAATCATGGAAAGGTGTTTTGTAAGATATTATCTTTGTGTTTCTAGCTCCATATCCGGCCATGTATTGATATAGGTGATGGATTTTTATAAAATTTGAGTATCGGGTATAAAATTGGGTATTTGTTGAAGCGTAGAAAAGGTTTGGTGCTTCCGGGTATGCCTAAATGTATTTTATTGCGAAACGTAAACGTTTTACGCAACCAATAAAAATAAAATACAAAAAGTTTATTATTACTTTTGTAAAAATAATATATTGCTCGCTTGACGAAAACTTTAATTCGTTTGGTATCCGTTTACGCTAATTGATAATTTATAGCTTACACGATTTAATCTTAACTATTAAAATTAAAAGTAAACGCGTACGAGAAAAAAAAATAATTAGTAAAATAGATGACGTCGTAAATGACCTAAAAATACAGAATGTTACAGTCTCCTCCGGTTAGAAGAGCCTTGTCATCAAGGCTCAAGTTGCGGCACTTGAGGAAGGTATGGGTTCAGAGAAAAGATGCGGATACTTCTTTTGAAATTGGTCCTCACACTCCCAGGTATACTCAGCTCCTTGCCGAGAGTTCCAACGAACTTTGACTAATGGGATTCTTCTTCACTTTAGCTTTTTCACATCTCGATCCACAATCTCAATAGGCTCTTCAACAAAACGAAGATTTTCATCAATCTCGATCTCATCCAAAGGCACCTGAACATCTGGCTCAGCTAAGAACTTCTTGAGGTTCGACACATGAAACGTGTCCTGGACACAGTTTAGCTCCTGGTGTAACTTTAGCCGATAAGCCCACGGTCCAACACGTTCCACTATTTCAAATGGTCCCACATATCGTGGTACTAACTTTCCTTTCTTACCAAATCGTACCACTCCCTTCCATGGAGATACCTTAAGTAACACTCGGTCTCCAACTTGGAATTCAAGAGATTTACGCCTCTTATCAGCATAGCTTTTCTGGCGACTCCTAGCCGTCTTCAATCTTTCCTTAATTTGAATAATCTTTTCAGTCATTTCTTGCATAATTTCTGATCCAATAAGCTGACTTTCTCCAACTTCAGTCCATATCACGGGGGACCTATATTTCCGCTCGTACAGAGCCTCGAATGGTGCACATTTAATGTTCGTGTAATAACTGTTATTATAAGAAAACTCAATTAATGGAAGATGAGTATCCCAACTGCCTCCAAAATCCATAACACAAGCTCGAAGCATATCCTCCAGCGTATGAATAGTACGCTCAATCTGACCGTCGGTCTGAGGGTGGTAAGCCGTACTCATGTCTAGTCTTGTACCCAACGCTTTCTAAAAAGCTTGCCATAAGTGTGACGTGAATCGACCATCACGGTCTGAAATGATTGACACCGGCACACCATGTCTCGCTATAATCTCGTTGACATAAATTTTTGCCAGCTTCTCTGTTTTGTAGTCTTCACGAATAGGTAGGAAGTGAGCCGACTTGGTCAGTCTATCCACAATGACCCAAATCATATCATACCCACTGCTGCTTTTAGGCAACTGTGTGAGAAAGTCCATTGTTAACTTTTCCTATTTCCACTCAGAAATTTCTGGTTGCTGAAGAAATCCTGAGGGTTTCTGATGTTCGGCTTTAATCTTAGAGAACATAAGACATCTGCTAACGTACTCAGCAATGTCTTTCTTCATACCAGGCCACCAATACAAGTCTCTTAGATCATAGTACATCTTATCCGCACCCGGATGTACTGAATATCTAGAAGTATGAGCTTCATCCATGATCAATTTCCTTACACCACCAACTGATGGAATCCAGATACGATCAAAGAAGTAAATTTCACCATCATCTTATTGCTCAAAGTGTCTTTCTAATCCTCTTAGCCATTCAGTTGGGGCTTTGAGATCCTTAGAAGCTTCGCTATGCACTTCCAAAATCTTAGTCTTAAGTCCAGAATGAATAGTAATACTCATAGCACGTACTCGTCTTGGCTTGAGTCTTTCTTTTCTGCTCAAGGCATCTGCCACCACGTTCGCCTTGCCCGGGTGGTATTTGATCTCACACTCGTAGTCACTGAGTAGCTCGATCCACCGCCTTTGGCGCATATTTAAATCTTTCTGGTCAAATATGTACTGGAGACTCTTGTGGTCAGTGTAGATAACACTTTTCATCCCATAAAGATAATGTCTCCAGATTTTAAGAGCGAACACCACCGCACCCAATTCCAGGTCATGGGTGGTATAATTTTTCTCATGCTTCTTCAACTGTCTTGACGCATATGATATCACATTTCCCTGCTGCATCAGCACGCTCCCAAAACCTTGTTTTGATGCATCACAATAGATCACAAAGTCGTCGGGTCCATCGGGGAGTGCTAACACAGGAGCATTGCATAGTTTCTCCTTCAGAATTTGGAAAGCTTCATCTTGCTTATCGCCCCACAGATAAGCCTTATTCTTTTGAGTCAACAGGGTGAGGGGCTTGACGATCTTGGAGAAATTCTCAATAAATCTTCGGTAGTAACCCGCCAATCCTAAAAATGAACGGATTTTAGTTGATGATTTAGGAGTCTTCCAATACTTGGCAGACTCAACCTTGCTAGGATCCACATGGATACCATCACGGTTGACCACATGTCCTAGGAACTGAACTTCTTTCAACCAAAATTCACACTTAGAAAATTTAGCGTATAACTTCTCCTTCTCGAGTAAGTCTAAAATCGTCTTCAGGTGGACTTTATGTTCTTCTTCTGACTTTGAGTAGATTAAGATGTCGTCAATGAACACAATTACGAATTTGTCCAAATACGGTTTGTAAATGCGGTTCATTAAGTCCATGAATATTGCTGGTGCGTTCGTCAGCCCAAATGGCATGACTTTGAACTCAAAGTGCCAGTATCGAGTTCTAAACGCGGTCTTCAGTATATCTTCTTCTCAAACTCTTAACTGGTGATATCCCGAACGAAGATCGATCTTGGAGAAACAACACGCACCTTATCTTTCATAGCAGCCTTAGCACATAGGCTGTATACTCTGCCAGGTGCTCTGCATCCTCCTTGAGTGCTGGTTGATGCTTGGTTATTTCCTTTAGGGTTTCCTTGATTTTGCCTTTGATTGTTCTGAGGATTTTGTTGGTTTCCTCGAATTTGATTTCTACCGCCTTGATTCCCATTGTTCGAACACTTGTTTTTGTAATGTCCTTTTTCGCCACATCCAAAATAAGTGACATCACTTCCCTATCCTCATTGGCTTCCTGGTCCTCTTTTGTTTGCGGGACGAGGTGGGGCTCGGCAGTCTTTGACTCTATGTCCTGCCCTTCCACAGTTGTGACAAGTAGGAGGGCATGTGTCAGTGTGGTGTCGTCCACACTTTCTGTAGTAAGGTAATTTGCCAACGTAAGAACCTTGCCCAGCTGTGAACACCCTTGCTGTCTCTGGACGTTTATTCGGATTGGGAATACTAGTGGTGTTTGGGTTGTTGTTGTAGTGGTTTCTGTTCCATTTTCGCTTGTCACCAGAGTTTTCTCCTAACTCTTAGACTACTTGGTACATCAAACCTTGAGCCATGTCAATTGCTTCATGCAAGTCCACTGGTTTGGACGAGGTTATGTTACCCTTGATGCTCAAAGGTAGACCTTCAATGTAATGTTCCAACAACCGGTCGGTGTTGGGTACCACTTTAGGGCATAAGAGGATGAGTTCTTGGAATCGTTGATTGTAGGCGGTAAGGTTTGTGCCTTTCACCTTTAAATTCCATAGTTCATTTTCCATTTGCTTGACTTCATTTCGAGGGCAGTACTTCCAGAAAAAACATAGCCTTGAAATCACTCCAAGGTGTTGCATGAGCAGTATCGAGAGTAACAGAACAAACATACACGTTCCACCAAGTTAAAGCACCATCTAGCTGTGTACTAGAAGCAAATTTGACTATGTCCCCTTCTGCAACGTTGCTAATCCCAAATTGAGATTCTAGTTTCTCAAACCATCGGGTTAAGCCTACAGAACCTTCAGTACAACGAAAGTTTTCATGCATGACTGCACAGAATTCCTTGTATTTACATGCCTTATTCTGGGAAGAGTTGGATCCTAGGTTGGTCTCTTCTTGAGTGCTTGCAGCATGAGTCACAACGACAGCTGCGAGTGCTTCAACTACTCTTGTGGCAATGAGCTAGTTGAGCATCTGAGTGTCAATGCCACCGTTGATGTCCATGTTGTTTCGGTTGGTCGAACGGTTGACTGGAGGGTTTCGGTGGATAGTTGGGTGTCGTCCGGGTGCCATTTTCTATAAGAGGGATAATGGAAGGATAATTATGACATGTACAAAAGTTATATGCGTAAAGATAGTCACATTACTACAAATGGCATGTCTTTTGAAATCAAAACTGTTATTATTCGCAAACATGATACTTATTTCAAAGAGTAAGGGGATACAAGAGTTCACTAGCCATGATAAACCCATAGCTTAGTGGTTGTACAAAAGACAGAAATAAAACTAGTTGTTGTTACGGTAGATTCGCTGGACCGCTTCCTCGAGTGCCTCCTTCCTCTTCTGTCGTGCTTCCTCCTGAGCATTACTAGTACGATCATCCGCATCCTCATACATTTGTCTAAGTTAAGTAATCAATTCGTCCACAGATAGCGTCTCTAATGAACTTTCCTCAACTCGGGGCTTTACATCCCACAGTGTCATGAATGCTTCTAACTCCTCCAAATAGGCATTTGGGTAACGGTCCATATCCTCGAGAATGGTATGCAACTATCCTCTAAGGTGCGTCGTGCATACGGTCAAGGCTGTCTCAGGTAAAGACACCGAATTCTGACCAGTCTCCGTCCCGTAGGCAGTTAGAGCTTCTTCTCTCCGGGTGGAGTCCGTTTCAGCAATCATCCGCTGGTAAGCAGCTATCGAGAATGGGGATAAAGGTGAGGGTGGTGGAGTAAGAGGGTCAAGTTGATAATCATCAAGGTTAATAGCAGAAATTCGGGCACGTTCAGCAAGATTTGGCTCAATGGGTGGTTGAACTCTTTGAGTCTCGAGCATCCAATACTTAACATACCATTACTTACATTTCACTCTTCTCTTTTAACACTTTCAATCTAAATTAATTAAAATAAAAATAAACAAACATAACTCACACCTCAACCCATTATACCAATTTGAACACAATGACTGTATCTTTGAAATGATTTTTTTTTTAATGATGTGAGGTTTGTGGGTGCTGACCCTAAGGGGAAGGGGTTGATAGAGGTGTAGAGGTGTGTGGCACGCATCGCGCTCACACTCTCATCGCTATCACAAGGCGTGTTAAAACAGAAGAGGACCAGTTAAACCTTTTGGGTGCTTACTTTCCCAAGAGAACAAACAATCCATATGGAGGACCTACCATAAAGGAGACCCCTCCCCCCCTATTGGTGTGGGCGTGGGTGAGGCCCCAAAGAATCTTCATTCGTGTGTAGGAGACAGAGGTAGTGGGTAGGGTAGTGGTCGGGGTTGAGCGGTGATAGTGTATAGAGAGGGTGGGTGTGGGTGTGTGGGGAGGCTGGGTGGGTGGGTTGAGGGGGGGGGTGTTGGGGGGGTGGGGGTTGCGAGTGTGTGTGATCTCGTGCTGGTAAGAGAGCGGGGGGGGGTGGTGGGAGTGTGTGGTGTGTGTGTGTGTGTGAGTTGGGGTTGGATGAGTGGGTGTGGGCGGGCAGAGAGCGGTGGAGTGTGTGTTGGGATGAGGGTGAGGGTGGTACAACGTGTGGGGTGAGATTGGTGGGTGAGTGGGGGGGTTTTAATGATCAATATAAGTGCATTGCAATATAGATAAAACATGAACATCGTTTTCTCTTGCATATCAGACACGGTTCTCCCTCAATCTTCATACCTAGGACCTGAAATTACATGCTAAAAGCTCATCACGCAAGGTTGAGTGAAATCATAGTTTATTCGGTTTAAAAGGGTTTTTTGGACACAAGATCGAAAGTAATAGTAGACTCGAAAAACACATCTCAGTAGTCCAAAAACGTTTATTATTGCACTTAAGCTCATGACCGAAGCACTTAACTCGATTTGTGCCTCCAATCAGAATTTTAGGATGCTTGCCAACTAACCCGAACAAACTCTCAATGTTAAATGCACCTTGATCAAACTTAGTGATCCAAGGAACACAAGGTGGGGATTGTCTAGCCGATTATTTCTATCTCAAAACACTCGCGCTACTACACATAGCAATTAACGGTCTCATGATAAAATAAGGGAGACTTTCACGGCAATAAGGTAACTTAGCAATAATATTCAGGCAGTAATCTGGATAGCTCATTAACTTTGTAAACCACTTAGAAAAACACTTGTGTCAAATAGTCAAAACAAGGCAATAGTAAATCACCCCCGTGTTTTGTAAAACCATTCACGTAGTAAACAGGGTGTATGATATCACCTAGACGTGAATGGTAAGCACCAGAGTATTCAAATAGAACAACTGCGTCGAAAAGCATCCGAGCAACTATCCTATATAGGTGAATTAAGTACTAAACACTTTGATTATTTATAGGTGTAGAGCTCCTCTCTATAGTTCGGGCTCTCAATAATTAAGAGGTCAGTTGTGACTAATGAAGAGCTCAGGACCAATTTTAAATCGTTAAAATCCAACAACTCGTCGATTTACGCCACCCGAAGAGGCCCTCAATTCATGACAAACTCCACTCAGTAATATAGTACTTTGATTAAAACTAATACCAACATATTATTCATATATAGATACATCCATCTAATGTTTTAGTGAAATCAGATTTATAAAGTAAAAACGTTTATATGGATACTTTAGAAAACTGGGTAACTTTCTCGTTTTAAGTCAATTTGTTCTTTTCGTTTACTTACGTCCACGCCTTCGTATTAAGAAGAGATATCAAAATATCACATTTTTCAAAACTTTGAAGGTTTTATGTGAATAGTGATTTTTTACTGTCATTAAACAGTTTATAATTTATTTATTATAAGATTTCGTTATCGTAAAATCTCGTAACTGTCGTAACTTATTTCGTTTTAACTCCGTTTTAGCGATTCTTTCGAGATACCTTCTCGTATTTAAAAGTTTTATATATTAATGATGGTTTTAAAATATCAAGTTTCTGTGTGAATGTAATTTTATAGAAATTAGTTTTATAAAAGGTATATATTTATCGTTAAACTTGAAATCCGTTCGATCTTTTATCGTTATAAATCGGTTTTTTCGAGTTTCCTTTCATTTGGAATCGTCTTGAGGTGTTATTATCTTATAAATGTAAAATACTGGTCCTATAACACGAAATTAAAACAGCCACAAACGTATTTAACTACATGAAATCATAAACTTTCTTAATTCAAACTCTTAATTACAAGTTTATGTACATTATTTTTATACTTTCACAAAAATCGGTTGACCACACTCTTTCATGATATTTATCAATCACATATCATATGAAAAGTGTTTAAAAATAATAATCACAAGTAAGTATCCATTTAACATTGTTTTAAAACGTTCTAACTGGTGTTTTCATTACTAGAGAGTTCCTATATGCATTAAATTACAAATGTAAGTTTTAAAGAGTTTTAAATCACCTTTAATGAGATGTGAGTTATGTCTGACATACACACAATCCTAAACCCTTGTTTTATACTTTTAACAACCAAAGTTACACTCTTAAAGACCATAGTTTTCAAAGGATATTTATCTTGTAAATATTGCTTCCAATCATGGCTTACACCCCCCTCCTCCCAACACAAGTCTTAGTATATCTTTACGGAAATGATGTTGTTGAATGTTGTTAAATAAAATTGTGTATGGATTTGGTAGAGTGTTTATGTGTGTCGTGGGTTTATAGAGAGGAAAGCAAAGAGCTTGTGTGAAATTTTTGTGTCCGAAAGTGTGTGTTGTGTTTAGCTAGTCTTGAATGTGTTATATGTATCCAGACTAGTCAAAAGGCTTCTCACTTAGATGTGTGTCAAAGTTCAAAGGGACCATGGGTTATCACTGATGATTTTAGCAGGTTTAGTTGGGTGTTCTTTTTAAGAACTAAGGATGAAACTAGTGGAATCCTTAAGGACTTTATAAGACAAATAGAGAACCAATTAAATCAAAAGGTTAAAACTATTAGATGTGATAATGGTACAGAATTCAAGAACAGGGACATTATTGAATTCTGTGGGTCAAAAGGGATCAAGAGGGAATACAGTAATGCCAGAACTCCACAACAAAATGGAGTTGCTGAGAGAAAGAACAGGACCCTTATTGAGGCTGCTAGAACAATGCTAGCAGATTCATTTTTACCTAACACTTTTTGGGCTGAAGCAGTTAGTACTGCTTGTTATGTCCTTAATAGGGTATTAGTGACCAAGCCTCAAAACAAGACACCTTATGAACTTATAACTGGTAAAATACCAATCATAAGCTATATAAGACCTTTTGGGTGCCATGTGACCATCTTGAATACCATTGACCATCTGGGCAAGTTTGAAGGGAAGTCTGATGAAGGGTTTTTAGTTGGGTATTCCCTAAATAGCAAGGCTTTTAGGGTATACAATTTAGAAACCAAGAGAGTTGAAGAAAACCTGCATATAACCTTTTTAGAAAATAAACCAAATGTTGCAGGGAAAGGACCTAATTGGCTGTTTGATCTTGATTATTTAACTGATTCAATGTATTATCAGCCTGTGAGATCAGAGAATCAAGCTAACAAAACTGCATGTCCAAAAGATGCTAATCATAGTGTAGGTACACAAGATAATATTGATGCAGGAAATTCTAAAATAGAAGCTGAATCTGCTCAAGACTACTTTGTACTGCCAATATGATCTTCTTATACTTCAACAGTCAAAAGCTCAGAAGCAAAGAATGAAGGTGAAAAGCTTAATAAGAATACTGGTTTAAAGACAAATAAGGAGCCAGTAGATCAGGGGGATCAAGCCTTTTTGGAAGAACTTGAAAGGCTTAAAAGACAAGAAAATGAGGCTAATGATGCAGTTGAAGCTCTTAGAAAGGAGTTTTCCTAAGATACTGAGGATTTGCTTCTTTAAGCAGGAGCTGCTAGAGCTACCAGTACTAACACATTTAATATTGCTAGCACACCAGTTAGTACTACCAGTCCTTCTGGTGGACTATCCTACCCTGATCTAACCTACACTAACCAAGATGATTCTCAAATACCTGCTCTTGAGGATATTTATGACAATCCAAGTGATGGTATTTTTACCAATGCATCTTATGATGATGAGGGTGCAGTGGCTGACTTTACTAATTTAGAATCCATTGTGATTGTTAGTCCTATTCCCACTTCAAGGATACACTCTATTCATCTTACAACTCAAATTCTTGGAGATCTAAAATCAGCCGTTCAAACAAGGAGCAAAGTGAACAAAAGTTCTGTAGCGCATGCTTTTGTAAGTTATATTCAATAGCAGAGAAGAAATAATCACAAGGATTTCCAGCATTGTATATTTTCTTGCTTCCTATCTCAAATTGAACCCAAGAAGATATCTGAAGCCCTTAAAGATGAAATTTAGGTTGATGCTATACATGAAGAACTGCTGCAATTCAAGATTCAGAAAGTTTGGATTCTTGTAGATTTACCTTATGGGAAGAAGGCAATTGGGACAAAATAGGTTTACAGAAATAAGAAGGATGAAAAAGGTGTTGTGGTTAGAAATAAGGCAAGGTTGGTTGCCTAGGGATATATGCAAGAGGAAGGGATAGACTATGATGAGGTTTTTGCTCCTGTGGCTAGGATTGAAGCCATTAGGATCTTTTTGGCCTTTGCTTCTTATATGGGATTCATAGTTTATCAGATGGATGTGAAGAGTGCCTTCTTGTATGGCACAATTGATGAGGAGGTGTATGTGTCTCAACCTCTAGGCTTTGTAGATCCTAAGTTCCCTAAGAAGGTCTACAAGGTTGTGAAAGCTTTGTATGGTTTACACCAAGCTCCCAGAGCCTGGTATGCTACTTTATCTACTTTCTTGTTGAAAAGTAGATACAGAAGAGGAACTATTGACAAGACTCTTTTTATCAAGAAGGACAAAAATGATATCATGTTAGTACAGGTTTATGTGGATGATATTATTTTTGGTTCTACAAAGAGGTCTTGGTGTGATGAATTTGAGGCATTGATGAAGAGTAGATTTCAGATGAGTTCTATGGGAGAGCTCACCTTCTTTCTTGGATTGCAAGTCAAACAGAAAGAATATGGTATTTTTATAAGTCAGGATAAGTATGTTGCAGAGATCTTGAAGAAATTTGATTTTGCTAGTGTGAAGACTGCCAGTACTCCAATTGAGACCCAGAAGTCTTTGACCAAGGATGAAGAAGCTGTTGATGTGGATGTACATCTTTATAGATCCATGATTGGCTCTTTAATGTACTTGACTGCTTCTAGGCCTGATATTATGTTTGCAGTCTGTGCTTGTTCTAGGTTTTAGGTAACTCCAAAGACCTCCCATCTCAATGCTATGAAGAGAATCTTTAGGTACCTCAAGGGCAAACCTAACTGGGCCTTTGGTATCCTAGAGTGTCATCATTTGACCTAGAAGTCTACTCAGATAGTGACTATGTTGGAGTAAATCTTGACAGGAAATCCACAACAGGAGGTTATCAATTTCTTGGCAGGAGACTTATTTCATGGCAGTGCAAGAAGCGGACAATTGTGGCTACTTCTACTACAGAGGCAAAGTATGTTGCTGCTGCCAACTGCTGTGGGAAAGTGTTGTGGATTCAAAATCAAATGTTAGACTATGGGTTTAATTTTATGAACACAAAGATCTACATTGATAATGAAAGTACTATATGCATTGTAAAGAACCCAGTGTTTCACTCCAAAATAAAGCATATTGAGATTAGGCACCACTTCATTAGGGATGCTTATGAGAAGAAGCTTATCCAAGTGTTAAAGATTCATACTGATGACAATGTAGCTGATCTTTTAACCAAAGCTTTTGATGCTAGCAGGTTTAATTTCTTAATTGTTAACATTGGAATGATCAATCTATAGCTGCATTAGTTTAGGGGAGGCAAGTTAGCAGGTTACCTTGTTGTATAGTTTGTAGATGAACTCTTAGTTAGCAAATGGATTTTAGATAAGATGATGATTTGGGATTCATTCTATTCATTGGAATGAAGATTGAGGGCTACATATGGTGCTGAGTTTGTTAGTGTTGTCCGTTTGGTTAATACTGCCAGGCCAACACTTAGTACTGCCCAGTTTAGTTAATCCTGCTGGTACAAAACTTAGTATTGCCCGGCTTGGTTAGTGCTGCTCAAAAGCATTTAACTATGGTGTTGATGTTTGGATTGAGTCAAAGATGCAGTTTGGATTGGATTTGAGGGTACTACATGGAAACTAACAAGTTAGTACTGCTAGGCAAAGTTGGTGCTGCTAGGCATAAAAGTTGGTGCTGCCAGGAAAAAGTTTGTGTTGCCAGGAAAAAGTTTGTGCTGCTTGTTACCGTTACTACTGTTGGTGAGCATACCAGATTTTCATTAATTAATTATAACCGTTGAGATATTTCCGCCAACAACTTGCTTATAGGGGTCTATGACTTAAAAAAAATTTGATCTTTTCTTCTATAATACTCTTTCTTTAAGATAAAGACTTAAGTTTATTCAGTCGGTCATCTCAAACCCTAAAGCACGTCTTTATAAAATCTCAATTAACTCTTCCAAACCCTCAAATACTCACAATCGAGCATATCCCACACCCTACTCACCCTTTTTAACACATCTATGGCTGATTTGAAATTCGTCGATCAACACAATATGGTCGCGTGTTTAGAGAAAACAGGAAGAAATTCAAAATTTCATGAGATAGTGGACTTCCTTACATCAAGTTTGATACATCATGCTCTCACTGTAAGTCCTACTATCTATATTTCTTATATCGAACAGTTTTGGAACACTGCTAGTTCCCAAACAGTCAATGATGAGAAGCAAATTCATGCTACTGTTGATAGCAAGGCAGTAGTAGTTACAGAAGCATTAATCAAAAGTTCTCTTCTCCTTAATGATGTTGATGGTACTGCTTGCATAACAAATGAAGCTATTTTTCAAAACCTTGCATTGATGGGGTATGAGGGTGAACTTAACAAACTAACTTTTCAAAAAGCCCTCTTTTCTCCTCAATGGAAGTATCTGATACATACCATCCTTCATTGCCTAAGTTTAAAATCTACAAGCTAGAATGAGTTTTCAACAAATATTGCTTCAGCTGTTATATGTTTGGCAACAAATCAAAAGTTTAACTTTTCTAAACTTATCTTTGATGGTATGTTGAGGAACTTGGATACTTCTAAAAAGAAATTTCTTATGTATCTAAGACTTTTAATGGTGTTCTTGAATAATCAAATTGAGCTTGGTGAACCTTTTAATGATGTTTATGTTACACCAGTTCACACTCAAAAGGTTTTCTCAAACATGTCTAGGAAAGGTGTAAAGTTTTTAGGAAAAGTCACTCTACTCTTTGATTTTATGTTGGTGCCACACCAAGCACCTGAGGGTGAAGGTTCAGAACAACCCACTGAACCCCAACCAACACCCTCTCCTACTCATCTTAGTACAGGAGACCAACCCCCTGTGACTAACCCATCATCTAGCCATAACACTACACAAGACTCTAAGGACTCTTTAGAAGACACTAATGGGAGTGAAGGGACTCAGGTTCAGTCATCCTATGATAGTCCTCTTTTAGGTGATCACACATCTGAAAAAGCTAAAGGTGGCTTGAACCTAGAAGAGTTATTTATACTTTGCACTAACTTGTCCAACAGGGTTCTTGCTTTGGAAACTTCCAAGGATGCTCAGGCTGCAGAGATCCTTAAATTAAAGGATCAAATCAAGAAGTTGAAAAGGAAGTGTAAGCCAAGCATCTCATACCACAGGGCATGGTTAAAGAGTGTGAAAAGGTTATCAATGAAGAAAAGGTTGGGAATGAAGGAGTCTGTATCCAAACAGGAGAGGAAAAATGCCAAACCTGAACCAACTTTGGATGCCTTTGATGATCTTGATGCTGATGGTAGGGATTACATAGAAATAGAGGATGTTAACAAGGGCAGTGGTCAGAAAGGAGGAAGTACTAAAGAACTAGTTAGTACTGCTGTACCTAAAACAGTTAGTATTGCTAGGCTAGAACTTAGTACTGCTAGGCCAGATGTTGATGCTGCTAGGCAAGAAGATAGTGTTGTTGAGCCTAGAACTCCTCCTACAACAACAAGTATATTTGATGATGAAGATATCACCATGGCTCAAACTTTGATTAAGATGAAAGAAGAGAAAGCTAAGGAAAAAGGAGTGTCAATTAAAGATATTTAAGATTCTTTAAGACCTGCAAGATCAATCCTAACTCTGAAGCCACTTCTAACAATTGACCCTAAAGACAAAGGCAAAAGTGTCTTAGAAGAACCTGAGACTGCAAAGAAGATGACTAGAAGTGATTTTGATGCTGATCAGACTGCAAGAGATGCATAAATCGCCAGACAGTTACAAGTAAACTTGCAAGCAGAGGTAGAAAGGGAAAGATAGAGGGAAGAAGAAGCATCTAAGGCTGCTATAGCTGAGACGTATGATGAAGTTCAAGCAGGGATTGATGCTGATGCATTGTTTGCAGCCAAGCTTCAACAGGAAGAAAGAGAGGAGTATACAATTGAAGAGAGAGCAAAGTTCTTGGCTAAAACAATTGCTGCTCAAAGAAAATTCAGAGCTGCATAAAGATCTGCTAAGATTAGAAGTAGACCACCAACTAAATCTCAACTGAGGAATTTGATGATGACGTATCTAAAGAATATGGGTGGTTACAAACACTCTCAGCTGAAGGCAAAGACATTTGCAGAAATTCAAGGTTTGTATGAAAGACAGAAAAGGGTAATTGATGATTTCAAGCCTATGGATTCAGATGATGCAGTAAAAGATTCTAAAGAAGCAGCTGGTGTACATAAGCAAAAGGTTCTTAAAGAACCTAACAGTACTAAGGTTGAAGTTAAGCAAGAAGGACATGAAGAGAGTATCAAGAAAAGACCAGGCAGAAGACTTAAGATGAAAGCAACAAAGATAGTCTAAAAGACCAAATGACTGATGTGATCTTGAAGAGGAAGAGCAAACTAGGATTTTTGAAGAATTAGTTCCAGAGGAAGAAGGTTAATATATTATGAAGTTCTAGAGAAGAGGTTTTCATTTTATTAATGGAATCAAAATTCTATGATTTTGCTGACATGGAGGCAGAGTGCATCTACTACAGAATCTTTAGATTTGGATGGAAGTTCTAGGTGGATTAAAACCTTTTCTAAAATGGTGACAAGGTTTGATAGGCTAGATTTTGTGGAGTTATATAATCTGGTGATGAAGAGATTTGAAACAACTACTCCAAAAGGTGTTGATCTAGTTCTTTGGGGAGATTTAAGGACAATGTTTGATGCAAATGCAGAAGATGGACTCTGGCAGAATCAAGAAATATGGAATCTTAAGAGCTGGGATTTATATGAAAATTGTGGTGTTTATACCTTGATACTGTAAGATGGTACTGAGATTCATATGCTTGCAGAGAGGAAGTATCCACTCACAAAAGAAACACTTGAGAGAATGCTTTCTTTGAGGTTAGTAGCTGGGACTGCAAGTGAAGATGCTTATACTCTGCTTAGATTCATTCAAAAGCAGATTGATGAGTATGGAAGCCATGATGGAGGTGAGAAGGATTTTTGAGTGTTGGTTTTATCACCACACAACTATATGGGTCATCAGTTTCACATGTTTAACAGGACATCAAGAACTGCTTAGTCCAGTGCAAACGGTTTCTGGTAAAGACTCTCTCAATTCATTAATGGATGATAGTTTGCTAAAAACTATATGGTTCTCAACTCATCATGCTTCACAGTAAAGAGTTGGCTAGTCCAAAGCAAATGGCTCTTGGTAAAGACATCTCAAATCCGTTGATAGTTGATAGTTTACTCAAAACTATATGGTTATCAATGCACCATGTTATTGCAATGAAGCATTGGCTATTCCAGAGCAAACGGCTACTGGTAAAGAAATATCAAATCCGTTTATGGCTGGTAGTTTGCCAAAAACTACAAAGCCAACTTAGTTGGTGTAGCTGTGTTGCTGTGTTGCTGAGATGCTGAGATGGTGACCAAAGACTGGAAGCTAAAGAATTTCAAGTTTACTAAGTAACAAAAGAGTTCAAGAAAAAGCAGATTAAAGAGTAGCAGTGTGTTTGGATACATCCTCCTAGTGTTCAAGAAGCTCAAACTGAAGAAACATGAAGGTTAACAAGTGAACATCATGTTTAGGGGAGGATTGTTGGGTTTCAGAAGTTCCTACAACTTAGTGCTGCTACTTATACAAGTTACTGCTGTCAGTTCTACTTAGTGCTGCTGATGAAGAATGTTATAGATTCAAGAAAATAGACTAAGTAGTTAGTACTGTTAGTTATAAATAGTTAGTACTGCCAGTACATTATTAGTACTGCCAGTATAGTTAGTGCTGTTAGTAGTAAGTTAGTACTGCTAGTTAATATTGCTAGGAGATATGCATGAGTTATTATAGGAATAGATATGCATTATCTCTTCACACATTTTGTAAGCCCATTAGGGTTTTCCTTGGTGTATAAAAGGAACCCTACGGCATTAGCTAGAAATAAGTTTCATATACAAGTTTCACCAATATATAGTTAGTAATCTGTAACCTAGGCAGATTTAATAATAATCAAATTTCTATTTTATTCATTGTTCTTCTTAGCAATATAAGTTAGTTTCCGCATAACTTATATTGTTCATAGTCATTGTTTCTCTTGTAGTTAGTTTGGATTTATCCAGATTGGCTACCACCCTTAACAGGCTAGAAAGATCTATTCAGATTGGGATCAACATCACTAAAATTTTCAACTATTAATTTGTTATACCAAAACACATCAGTTACAAACTTTTACCTTTTAGATCTATTCAATGGCAGGATCAGATGATGAAATTCCACCACCACCACAAACATCAACACAACAAGCCCCTCACACTGTGTCAACTATTAAACTCCCTATTCTAAAGAAAGGTGAGTATGACATCTGGGCCATGAAAATGGAACATTACTTAAGCCATATAGACTATCCTATATGGGAAGTCTACAAAAGGTAATGGCTTGTAAGTGTCTCAAAACTCGATACAAATTGGAGTAATAAAGGTTTGCATCCTAAAATATGCTGAAGAAATTTTAGACAGAGAAAGAGAAAGAAAAGCAAGGACCACCTTGCTTATGGCTTTACCAGAAGACCACTTAGCAAAATTTCATAAGATGACTGATGCTAAAGATATGTAGGATGCTATCAAATCCAGATTTGGTGGCAATGATGAATCAAAGAAGATGCAGAAATACATTTTAAAAAGCAATAAATTTAATTTTTTTTTTTTTTCTTTTGTTTGAAGGATTTTCTGTATCCACTTAGAAGGATTTGCATAAAGGTGTATGACAGGTTTTTAGAGTCTTCTGACGTCAACCTTGAGATTCATGGTGCAGGTGTCTATACTGAAGTTGCACAATCCAGAATATCCTTAGGTCTTTCCTCTTCCTGAGTCCCAATTATCCATAGTAATGAGGACCAAGTACGAGTTGATAATCTTAGTAGTGTGATCTCTATAAAAATCTTCAGAGTCTTTGAGTCTGTATTAAAAGCTTGACTGCATCATCTTATAGTGCACAGAATGTCGCCTAATGTTTCTTCTGAAAAAGCAACTAAGCAGTACATTAATGATGGTTAGACTGCTTATGGATGGTTTCTACTTTCTTCTGGCTACAACTCACAAAGGGAAAATCTTCATCATACACTGATGTACTCTTCATGTAATCATCTCTTTGTTAATCAAATCCAGTGGTCCTCATTTGGGATCATAAAGATCTGAGCAGCTTGTTTGCGTTTGATTTTAGATAAGAGATGGACGTGAAATGGCAAGTGGCCATGACTTTCCATATGATTTGAAGAGTTCTACAAGAAGACAGGGGAGAAGTTCATTTTGATGCCAAGGAACCAGTTAGATTTGACAAGACCAAATTCAAATGCTACAATTGTCACAAGAAAGGGCATTTTGCTAGAGAGTGCAGATCAAAAGGGAACACTGGATATAAATCAAAAGACAATGGAAGGAGACCTAGAAAACAGGAGGAACCTAAAGCTTTGGTAACTCTTGAGGTTGGGTGTGGGATATGGGTTTACTAAAAAGGCATGTTTTGTATGTGGCAGTTTTAGTCATCTTATTAGAGATTGTGACTTTCATGAGAAAATAATGGCTAAACATGTTGAATTAAACAAAAAGAAGGTTAAGGGTACTGGTCAGGGAGATTAGGACAGTGTGAAAACTATTGTGCAAAGATTGTATCACTAAAAAAGATGTTTCCAACAGCAACGTTCTAATAGAATCTGGTTGAATTCCATTTAATTACTGACTGCAATAATTTTTAATAGTCAAGCAGTTTCAACTAGTGAGCTAAGAAAGTTAATGCTGTTAGACCCATTGGTGAATGAAAACTAGACCAAGAAATAATTTGTAAGTTCTTCACTATCGAAGGCATTTAATTAGAACAACAGCACCAAGAACTATTTTTACAAAACTTAAAGTTAATTATGCTGGGTCTATGCGTTAGTGCTGTTTGGGGGAATAAGGGAAACTGTTGTTAAGCCCTCGTAGGTTATAATTGGAGACCAAAAGACTTTAACTGGAACAAAGTATCCAAATATCATATGGTGGATCAAAATCCTTGAAACTGTGTTATTCTGAAGATTCACTAGTGACCTCAAGCCCAAATGGCTTGGGTTTCCTTAATGAGAAACTAATCTCTCTTATTAATGTTGCGATAATCTATACAAAGAGCTTTAAAGAACAAAGGGATTGTTGATAGTGGATGTTCCAGGCACATGACTGGAAACAAGGCCTATCTTACTGAATATCAAGACTATAATGGTGGCCCTGTTGCTTTTGGAGGTAGTAAAGGTTACATAACTGGTAAAGGTAAAATAAAAACAGGAAAGTTAGATTTTAAGGATGTGTGCTTTGTAAAAGAACTACATCATTTCAATCTCTTTTTTGTGTCACAGATGTGTGACAAGAACAACAAGGTTCTCTTCACAGACACTGAATGTCTTGTGTTGTCTTCTAACTTTAAGTTGTCTGATGAAAATCAAGTATTACTTAGAATCCCTAGACAAAACAATATGCACAGTTTCAACTTAGAGAACATTGTTCCTTCTGGAGGTTTAGCTTGTTTGATTTCAAAGGCCACATTGATGATATTACAAATAGGCATAGGATGGTCTGGGTTGTACTTTTAAAAACTTAAACAAACTTGTGAAGGGAAACCTTGTAAGAGGTTTACCTTCAAAGATTTTTCAAAATGACCACACTTGTGTTGCTTGTAAGAAATGAAAGCAACACAAGGCCTCTTGTAAGGCCAAATCAGTGAGCTATATTAGTCATCCCTTACAACTTTTACATATGGACTTATTTGGACCTACATCTGTAAGAAGCATAAACCATAAGACTTATTGCCTTGTTATCACTGATGATTTTAGCAGGTTTAGTTGGGTGTTCTTCTTAAGAACTAAGGATGAAACTAGTGGAATCCTTAAGGACTTTATAAGACAAATTTAGAACCAATTAAATCAAAAAGTTAAAACTATTAGATGTGATAATGGTATAGAATTCAAGAACAGGGACATTATTGAATTCGGTGGGTCAAAAGGGATCAAGGGGAATACAGTTAATGCCAGAACCTCCACAAAAAATGGGAGTGATGAGAGAAGAGAACAGGTCCTTATAGAGGCTGCTTGACAATGTTAGCAGATTCATTTTTACCTAACACTTTTGTGGGTGAAGCAGTTAGTACTGCTTGTTATGTCCTTAATAGGGTATTATGGACAATGCCTAAATAACAAAGACACCTTATGAACTCTATAACTGGTATAATACCAATTCATAAGATATATACGACCTTTTGGTGACATGTGACCAGCTTGAATACATTGACCATCTGGGCAGTTTGAAGAGAAGTTGTGATGAAGGTTTTTTTTAGTTGTTGTATTCCCTAAATTGCAGGCTTTAGGGTATACAATTTAGAAACCAAAGAGTTTTAATAAAGAAAACTGGCATTACCTTTTTAGAAAATAAACCAAATGTTGTAGGGAAAGGACCTAATTGGTTGTTTGATCTTGATTATTTAACTGATTTAATGAATTATCAGCCTGTGAGATCAGAGAATCAAGCTAACAAAACTGCATGTCCAAAAGAAGCTTATCATAGTGCAGGTACACAAGAGAATAATGATGCAGGAAATTCTGAAATGGAAACTGAATCTGCTCAAGACTACTTTGTATGGACAATATGGTCTTCTTATACTTCAACAGTCAAAAGCTCAGAAGCAAAGAATGAAGATGAAAAGACTAATAAGAATACTGGTTTAAAGACAAATAAGAAGCTAGTAGATCAGGAGGATCAAGCCTTTTTGGAGGAGCTTGAAAGCCTTAAAAGATAAGAAAATGAGGCTAATGATGCAGTTGAAGCTCTTAGAAAGGAGTTTTCCTAAGATACTGAGGATTTGCTTCTTTAAGCAGGAGCTGCTAGAGCTACCAGTTACTAACAAATTTATTATTGCTAGACACCTAGTGTACTATCCCCTCCAAGTCCTTCTGGTGGACATTTCCTACACCTGATCGAAACCTACACTACAAGATGTTCTCTAATACCTGCTCTTGAGGATTTTTATGACAATCCAAGTGATGGTTATTTTTATACCAATCATCTAATGATGATGAGGGGTGTAAGGAAGTGGCTGACCTTGACTAATTTAGAAATCATTGTGATTGTTTAGTCTTTCCCACTCTCACGGATACTCTTTATTCATCTTACATCTCAATTCTAGGAGATCTAAAATCAGAGTTCAAACAAGGACGCAAAAGTGAACAAATGTTCTGTAGCGGCATGCTTTTGTAAGTTATATCAATAGCAGAGAAGAAAATAATCACAAGGATTTCAGCATTGTATTATTTTCATGATTCCTATCTCAAATTGACCAAAAGAAGATATCTGGAGCCTTACAAGATGAAATTTAGGTTTGATGCTATACAGGAAGAACTGCTGCAATTCAAGATTCAGAAAGTTTGGATTCTTATAGATTTACTTTTGGGAAGGAGGCAATTGGGACCAAAATAGGGTTTACTGATAATAAGAAGGAAGAAAAAGGTGTTGTGAGTTTAAATAAGGCAGGTTGGTTGCCTAGGGATAGGGATATATGCAAGAGGTAGGGTTAGACTATGATGAGGGTTATTTGCTCCTGTGGCTTAGGGATTGAAACTTAGGATCTTTTTAGCCTTTGTTCATTATGGGATTCATAGTTTATCAGATTGGATGTAAAGAGTGCCTTCTTGTAGGCACAATTTGATGAGGAGGTGTTATGTGTCTCAAACCTCACATGGATTTGTAGATCCTAAGTTACCCTAAGAAGGTCTTACAAGGTTGAGAAAGATTTGTATGGTTTACACAAGTCCCAGGAGCCTGTATGCTACTTTATCTACTTTCTTGTTGAGAAAAGTAGACTACAGAAGGAAGGAACTGTTGACAATTACTCTTTTTATCAAGAAGGTACAAAAATGATATCATGTTAGTAGGTTTTGGCGGTGATATTTATTTTTGGTTCTAACAAAGCAGGTCTTGTGTGATGAATTTGGAGGCATTGTGAAGAGTAGATTTCAGATGGTTCTATTGGGAATTGAGCTCACCGTCTTTATTGTGCTTGAAGTCAAAACAGAACAGTAATATGGTATTTTTATAAGTCAGGATAAGTATGTTGCAGAGATCTTGAAGAAATTTGATTTTGCTAGTGTGAAGACTGCTAGTACTCCAATTGAGACCCAGAAGTCTTTGACCAAGGATGAAGAAGCTGTTGATGTGGATGTACATCTTTATAGATCCAATGTTGGCTCTTCGAATGTAATTGACTGTTTAGGCCATGAATATTATGTTTGCAGTCTGTGCTTGTTCTGGGTTTTAGGTAACTCCAAAGACCTCCCATCTCAATGCTATGAAGAGAATCTTTAGGTACCTCAAGGGCAAACCCAAATTGGGCCTTTGGTATCCTAGAGTGTCATCATTTGACCTAGAAGCCTACTCAGATAGTGACTATGCTGGAGTAAATCTTGACAGGAAATCCACAACATGAGGTTATTAATTTCTTGGCAGGAGACTTATTTCATGGCAGTGCAAGAAGCAGACAATTGTAGCTACTTCTACTACAAAGGCAGAGTATGTTGCTGCTACCAACTGCTATGGGAAAGTGTTGTGGATTCAAAATCAAATGTTAGACTATAGGTTCAATTTTATGAACACAAAGATCTAATTTGATTATGAAAAGTACTTCTGCTTTGTAAAGACCAGAGTTTCACTCCAAAAATAAGCTTATTGAGTTAGGCACCACTTCATTAGGGATGCTTATGAGAAGATGCATATACAATGTTTTAAAGATTTCATTACTGATGAAAAATAGTAGATGTCTTTTAACCAAAGCTTTTGATGCTAGCAGGTTCAATTTCTTAATTGTTAACATTGGAATGATCAATCTATAGCTGCATTAGTTCAGGGGAGACAAGTTAGCAGGTTACCTTGTTGTATAGTTTGTAGATGAACTCTTAGTTAGCAAATGGATTTTAGATAAGATGATGATTTGGGATTCATTTTGTTCATTGAAATAAAGATTGAGGGCTACATATGGTGCTGAGTTTGTTAGTGTTGTAAGTTTGGTTAATACTGCCAGGCCAACACTTAGTACTGCCCAGTTTAGTTAATCCTGCTGGTACAAAACTTAGTATTGCCCAGCTTGGTTAATGCTGCTCAAAATTGTTTAACAGTGGTGTTGATGCTTGGATTGAGTCAAAGATGCAGTTTGGATTGGAATTAAGGGTGCTAAATGGAAACTAACAAGTAAGTATTGCCAGGAAAAGTTGGTTCTGTCAGGCATAAAGTTAGTGCTGCCAGGCAAAAGTTTGTGTTGCCAGGAAAAAGTTTGTGCGCTTATGTTACGTTACTATGTTGGTGAGATACAGATTTTCATAAATTAATTATAACGTAGAGATAATTTCGCCAACAACGTGCTTATTGGGGTCTATGACTTAAAAAAAATTGATTTTTATTCTATAATACTCTTTCTTTAGATAATAGACTTAGCTTTATTCAGTCGGTCATCGCATACCTAAAGCACGTACTTTATAAAAATCTCATATTAACTCTTCCAAACCCTCAAAATACTCTCAATCGTTGCTATCCCTCACAATACTCACACTTTTTAACAAATCTTATGGCTGATTTGAACTTCGTTTCGTATCAACACATCTATGGTCGCGTGTTTAGAGAAAATAGGAGGCAATTCAGAATTTCATGAGATAGTGGACTTCACTTACATCAAGTTTTGATATATCATGCTCTCACTGTAAGTCCTACTATCTATATTTCTTATATTGAATAGTTTTGGAACACTGCTAGTTCCACTAACTAGTCAAGTGATGTGAAGGCAAATCATGCTATGTTGTAGCAAGGCAGTAGTAGTTACAGAAGCATTAATCAAAAGTTCTCTTTTTTCTCCTAATATGTTGATGGTACTGCTTGATAACATAAATGAAGCTATTTTTCAAAACCTTGCATTGATGGGGTATGAGGGTGAACTTAACAAACTAACTTTTCAAAAAGCCCTCTTTTCTCCTCAATGGAAGTATCTGATACATACCATCCTTCATTGCCTAAGTTTAAAATCTACAAGCTAGAATTGTTTTCAACAAATTTTGCTTTAGTGTTATATGTTTTGCAACAATCAAAAGTTTAACTTTTCGATACTTATCTTTGATGGTATGTTGAGGAACTTGGAATATTCTAAAACAGGAAATTTCTTATGTATCTAAGAACTTTTTAATGGTGTTATGAATAATCAATTGAGCTGGTGAAACCTTTTATTGATGTATATGTTACACCAGTTCACACTCAAAGGTTTTTCTCTCATCATGTCTAGGAAGGTGTAAAGTTTTTAGGGAAAAGTCACTATACTCTTTGGATTCTTATGTTGGTGCCACACCAGCATGAGGGTGAAGGTTCAGAAAAACTATGAACCCAACCAACACCTCCTCCTATCTTCTTAGTACAGAGAGACAAACCCCCATGTGGACTAACCAATTCATCTAGCCATAACACTACACATGATCTAAGGGACTCTTAGAAGACACTAATGGGGAGTGAAGGGTACTCAGGTTCAGTCTTCCTATGTAGTCACTCTTCTTAGGTGATCAACATCTGAAAAGTAAAGGTTGGGGGGTGACTTGACTAGAAGAGTGTATTTATACTTTGCACTTAACTTGTACCAACAGGGTTCTTGCTTTGGAAACTCAAGATGCCAGCCTGCAGAGATCCTTAAATTAAGGATCAAATCAAGAAGTTGAAAAGGAAGTGTAAGCCAAGCATCTCACACCACAGGGCATGGTTAAAGAGTGTGAAAAGGTTATCAATGAAGAAAAGGTTGGGAAGGAAGGAGTCTGTATCCAAACAGGGGAGGAAAAATGCCAAACTTGAATCAACTTTGGATGCCCTTGATGATCTTGATGCTGGTGGTAGGGATTACATAGTATATAGGGATGTAAACAAGGGCAGCTCGTGGTCAGTATAGGGAGGAAGTACTGAAGAACTAGTTAGTACTGCTGTACCTAAAACAGTTAGTACTGCTAGGCCAGAACTTAGTACTGCTAGGCCAGATGTTGATGCTGCTAGGCAAGAATGAATGTGGTTGTTGATCTTAGACTCCTCCTACAAACAGACAAGTATATTTGTTGAGGAGATTCCACCATGGCTCAAACTTTGATTAAGATGAAAAAGAGAGGAATGCTAAGTGAAAATGGAGTGTCAATTAACAGATATTTTAGATTCTTTAAGTACTTTGCAAGATCAATCAAAACCTGAAGCTACTATCTAACAATATTGAACCTAAGACAAAGGCAACAAAAGTGTTTAGAAGAACCTGAGACTGCAAAGAAGATGACTAGAAGTGATTTTGATGCTGATCAGACTGCAAGAGATGCATAAATCGCCAGACAGTTACAAGTAAACTTGCAAGCAGAGGTAGAAAGGGAAAGATAGAGGGAAGAAGAAGCATCTAAGGCTGCTATAGTTGAGACGTATGATGAAGTTCAAGAAGGGATTGATGCTGATGCATTGTTTGCAGCCAAGCTTCAACAGGAAGAAAGAGAAGAGTATACAATTGAAGAAAAAGCAAAGTTCTTGGCTGAAACAATTACTGCTCAAAGAAAATTCAGAGCTGCACAAAGATCTGATGAGATTAGAAGTAGACCACCAACTAAATCTCAATTGAGGAATTTGATGATGACGTATCTGAAGAATATGGGTGGTTACAAACACTCTCAGCTGAAGGCAAAGACATTTGCAGAAATTCAAGGTTAATATGAAAGACAGAAAAGGGTAATTGATGATTTCAAGCCTATGGATTCAGATGATGCAGTAAAAGATTCTAAAGAAGCAGCTATTGTACAAAAGCAAAAGGTTCTTGAAGAACCTAACAGTACTAATGTTGAAGTTAAGAAAGAAGGACATGAAGAGAGTATCAGGAAAAGACTAGGCAGAAGACTTAAGATGAAAGCAACAAAGAAGTCTAAAAGACAAAAGACTGATGTTGATCTTGAAGAGGAAGAGCAGCTAAAGGCTTTTCTGAAGATAGTTTCAGATGAAGAAGGAATAATAGATTATGAAGTCCTGGAGAAGAGGTTTCCAATTATTATCTGGGAATCAAAATTCTATGATTTTGACAGACATGGAGCAGTGTGCATCTACTATAGAATCTTTAGATCTGATGGAAGTTCTAGGTGGATTAAAACCTTTTCTGAAATGGTGACAAGGTTTGATAGGCTAGATCTTGAGGAGTTATATAATCTGGTGATGAAGAGATTTGAAACAACTACTCCAGAAGGTGTTGATCTAGTTCTTTGGGGAGATTTAAGGATAATGTTTGATGCAAATGCAGAAGATGAACTATGGCAGAATCAAGAAAGATGGAATCTTAAAAGCTGGGATTTTTATGAAAATTATAGTATTCATACCTTGATACTGGAAGATGGTATTAAGATTCATATGCTTGCAGAAAGGAAGTATCCACTCACAAAAGAAACACTTGATAGAATGCTTTCTTTAAGGTTAGTAGTTGGGACTGCAAGTGAAGATGCTTATACTTTGCTTAGATTCATTCAAAAGCAGATTGATGAGTATGGAAGCCATGATGGAGGTGAGAAGGATTTTTGAGTGTTGGTTTTATCACCACACAACAAATGGTCTTCTTTCACTCAGGTTAACAAACATCAAGAAACTGCTTATTGTCCAGAGCAAAACGACTTCTGGTAAATTAAAGACTTATCAAATCCGTTAATAAGCTAACAGTTTGCTAAAAATACTATATGGTTTCTTATCTCACCATGCTCTCACTAGGAAGAGTGGCTAGTCAAAGAAAAACGGCATCTTGGGTAACAGACATCTCAAATCCGTAGTTAGTTGATAGTTACTCAAATCTATATGGTTATCAATTGCACCATGTTTTATTGCAATGAAGCATTGGCTATTCCTGAGCATAACGGGCTTACTGGTAAAGAATGATCAAAATCCGTTTATGGCTGGTAGTTTGCCAAAAAACTACAAAGCCAACTTAGTTGGTGTAGTTGTGTTGATGAGGTGGTGACCAAAGTCGGAAGCTAAAGAATTTCAAGTTTACTAAGTAACAATGATTTAAGAAAAAGCAGATTAAAGAGTAGCAGTATGTTTGGATACATCCTCCTAGTGTTCAAGAAGCTCAAACTGAAGAAACATGAAGGTTAACAAGTGAACATCATGTTTAGGGGAGGATTGTTGGGTTTCAGAAGTTCCTACAACTTAGTGCTGCTACTTATACAAGTTACTGCTGTCAGTTCTACTTAGTACTGCTGATGAAGAATGTTATAGATTCAAGAAAACTAGACTAAAGTGCAGTTTAGTACTTGTTAGTTATTAATAGTTAGTTACTGCTAGTACATATATACGTATGCCAGTATTGTAGTGTTGTTCGTAGCTATGTTAGTATGCTAGTTAGTACTGCCATCACTTAGGTTTTGGAGATATGCAATGAGTTTATTTATAGGATAGATATGCATTATCTCTTCATACATTTTGTAAGCCCATTAGGGTTTTCCTTGGTGTATAAAAGGAACCCTACGGCATTAGTTAGAAATAAGTTTCATATACAAGTTTCACCAATATATAGTTAGTAATCTGTAACCTAGGCAGATTTAATAATAATCAAATTTCTATTTTATTCACTGTTATTCTTAGCAATATAAGTTAGTTTCCGCATAACTTATATTGTTCATAGTCATTGTTTCTCTTGTAGTTAGTTTGGATTTATCCAGATTGGCTACCACCCTTAATAGGCTAGAAAGATCTATTCAGATTGGGATCAACATCACTAAAATTTTCAACTATTAATTTGTTATTATCATGCTTACACAACACATTCTCCATTACCATTACCTTTTGTTCCTACAAACCTACAAAATAGTGATTCATTTTACTCCTCAAAATAGAGTTCCTTTCATCGAATACCAACGTTACAATATGCGTACTTTTAGTTACGTATTTTGTTAGATTTTGCGAAGAAAATTACCATTATATCTAGGCGACTTAACAGGCTTATGGGGCATGCTTTCCAAATGCCATCAACAACAACGTATACAAAGAACATTCCTATTTCTATTAGAAGGTCAAAAATTTGCCTGAAAAGTTTAACAATAACTTCAAGAATACACCTGAATAGTTAGAGCGAGTGCTGGAATTGATACTTCTTGATTATGCTCAGTTTTTAGACTGTTACTGCGGCCATTTACAATTTTAGGCTGCATTACCTCACTGGTGCCATTAACGGTCCTAGCCAAAAAACAGAGCAATAACAATGATAGGATTAAAGCACTTAACGTACCACTAAATTTTAGATGTGTTACCTGCTCAAAACCTTATGGTCCACTGTCCACTATAATAAGAATCAAAGACCTCACATGTCTTTTACATCAAGAGTACATTAACTTAACCTGCATCAACACATTTACAATTCAATCAAACAACAAAAACTTAAGTATAGTATGAACACAAAAAAGTAGCATCAAAAGAACATTAAACAACTAAACTCAGCCTACAAAAACCCAAATAAAACCCAGATCCAAACACCCCATGCTGCTAGATGCAGCAATATCCAAACACCCCATGTTGCAGGCTTATCCAAACATCGCTCACTATAGTATAACCAAACATCATTAAATAGTTTGATTATGCATAAAGTCGTTCACGTAACTAAAACTCAATACATAAAAAATCACATATTTCATCTCCCTTTATATTATAGGAACCTTCAACTAAAATATCGCTACACTCTTTTATGATCAGGCGGTATAACATTCCTAAAATACACACAAACAACTATGCATATTCAAACCGCTTAATACTTATATGAGATATGAATAATTACATACATTAGCATCAAGCACCTAAATTTGGCTTCGTGCAATCTTATAAGTAGCTTGAATATCTCCTAATATTCTTGCCATTGCTCTTCTAGCTACCCTCAAAATCTCGACTCTTGCACTGCAGTTGCAATATAGTATGTTGTTAAACCACCAGCAAACCTAGAAACTAGAATGCAGAATAGATCTGTTTTGAATGCACAATACACATACACAAGATCTTGAACACTACAGGAAGAAAATACCCACACGTGTTGTTCCTAACGTTTAGTTTATTAAGAACAAGAAAAAGAATAATACGGTATAATGACCCCTCCCCCTCACCTCTTTATTGTAGAGATGAGGGGGAAGAAAACCAACCCTAAAGAGAGTTGAACCAAGCTGCTACGTAGGAGAAATCTATCGATCCTTTAATACCTACCCTCTATGGTATATATAAAGTTGGAACCGACATATACATCCCTAGTTGGGCTATAACTTGAACTAAAGTTTTACTAAACACCCTAGACTATTGACTAATATGAATACTAACATATAACAATTTCCACCTTAGTATCACTATTAGTCAATACCGATACGCAGCAACTTTGACCTGTGCTGGAACCTCGGACCTAGGATAGCCTTTGACAAGGCATGAGTATCAATACCCGCTACTATCTTTAGCTCGAATCTTGACTCTATTGCGAGTCCCTTTAGCCAAATAGCCTCCTTTACAGCCTCCGTAAGTGTCATGTACGGTACTTCAGTTGTTCACAAAGCCATCATGTACAGCATCATATCTTCTCAACTTCCTGCACATCCTTATATCATAAACCCATACATTGTGATTGATCTACCCATGACAGTGATCGATCTTCCCATGGTGTAGTCAAAATCTACAAAACCTGTACGTCTGTCTGTAATCCACAATCAAACTTATCCAACATACCCACATTTGTAGATGCTATGCCAAGTCTCGTGCAGACCACCTGATACTCCTGGCTTTTAACCGCATATATACATGATCACTTACCATTCTTTTCCACATCATAGTCCCTGCTAGACTACCCTCCAACGACAGTATAGAGTGTCCATTCAACAAAGTCTGTACCAACTTCTCATTGTAAAACCTGGACTATGACACCCTAAGAGTATTACCACTCTAATCCCTGATGATCTCCAAACCAAGTATATTTCCATTTGCTTTAACCAGCAAACCCTTAGTAACCCAGATCTTAGCCTTGCATCCGCAAGAAAAAACCATATCATTTATATAGAGAAATTGATGTATGAACATACCTGGTGTATACTCCCAGTAATAGCCATCGCTGTCGTCACTGCATTTTCTATAACCGTTGCTGAGCACATACACATCTGACCGAGCATCCATATCATCTTTCAATACAGCCTTCCACTAAGAAATCACCTCATAAGTAACTGTATTTTTAAAAGTCAATGACTCATGTGCATAAATCTTATCCATTGCAGCAACTGCAAAAGCAGCCTCATTACTGTCTTCTTTATAACTGAATAGTTCCCATGCTGAGTGTTGCTCCCTATCACGTGCTGAATGATAGTATATCAAATCCTGAGTTTGTACTTCCTGTGAACCAACTACATGATCGACATTCCCATGAGGTTCCACCTCAAATGTATGATCCTCCTGTGGTTCCACCTCAAACTCAACTCCTTGCAACACCTGCACTCAACTCGTACCTACACCAGAACCAATGAAAGTTTTCTTGTATTCCCCACTTTCATTAAAACACATATTCCTGTAAAGCACTACCTTTGAAGTAACGTCATCTAACCTCCAAAGCTTATTACCCACTATACCTTTATGGTATCCCAGGAATATGCACTTGACCTTAACCAGTTCAAGCATCCCTTGCTTAATACTAGCAAGCCAACCAAAAAACCCTAACATATCTATAGGTGTCTTAAATCCAATCGCTGATGATGGTGACATATTCACTAGATATGTAGACATGGTTGTATCCTCTGCCCAAAGAACCTTGGACAGACCAGACTGAATCAGAAAACAACGTACCTTAGCCAAGAGTGTCACGTTCGTCTCCTTAACCAACCCATTCTATTGTTGTATCCCTGCAACACCCAAATGTTTGGCGACCCCACTCTTCGTAAACTGTTGTATAGACCTCTGATTACAAGAATCAAGAACATTACCCGTCTTGATCTTCCACTCAGTCTGATATTCTCTTAACTGCTTCCTACCCTTCAATGTCTTCCTGGTCACTGCCTGACCGTCTAGGGTATATACGCAATTAGCCATTCATGTTCCTGATAGTACTACCAGCGAACCCTTTATAACCTTGATCTTGCCCGACTACATCTTCACGGTAAAACCCTCTTTTTCAAGAGTACCCAGCGATATCAAGTTTCGCCTTAATTCTGAAACATACCTGACGTTGTCCAACACGAAACTTGACCCATCCCTCATCTGTACTTGAACCTTACCTGTCCCCCGTACACAGCATTCCCTACCATCACCAAGCAGTATATTACCACCGTCAAACTCTTTAAAATCAACCAAGTAATCTCTCCTGTATGTTATATAGTATGAGCTCCCTGAATCCATAATCCAGTCTAATAGTTCTTCAACACTCATAGCCATCATAACATCAGCAGTGTCATACCTATCAGCTCCAAAACTCAATACCTGATCTTCATTCCTGACAAAACTTTGAGATTTCTTGTGATTATACCTGGGACAATCCCTCTTCAAATGCTCCTTGGACTGACATATGTAACACCTGAGTCTGCTGCTTCTTCCCTGTGACTTTGACCATGCACTATCTTTACCCTGCTCCATATCTATTTGACCAGATCTCCCCCTCACATACAACGCTTCACCACCATCACCCTTTGCTTCTGTCATCTTCTGAAGTTCTGATATAGCAATTCTATACACGTAAAATATAAAATATATAATATGATGGAAAATTACCAAATTACCCTTGAGGACAAAGGTAAAAAGGAAAATCTTCACAAATATATATAATATAATACGTATATAAACCGGGAAGTGTGATTCCCGGGTCGTTATCCCCCAACGATTTGTGAAATTGAAACCACGTTTGATGTTCGGACAATGATTTGAATTGAAGACAAAGATTGATTTGATTATCTACTTTTAAAAATTAAAATAAACAAATTATAACAATTAAGCACGAGGACAAATAACGGGAAACCAAATTTTAGCTAAAAACGCAAAACGGGACCCCTAAACGGAGGTCAAAAACCCTAAATTTCTAAAATTAAACCTAGCTTAAATTTTTCTTTTTAAATGAACTCTAATTGACTAAAAAGTAAGTTTAAAGAAAACTAGAACAAAAACGGATTTGAAATGAGCCTTAAAACACGAAAAACGAGAATGGGAACAAATCTCGTTCTTTAAAAAACGAAATTTTGCAAATTAGACCTTACGAAAGCAAAACTAATTTTCCTATAAACTTTATGATAAAAGAAAATTTTCTAAAAAAGATTTATATTTTTTTGATTATTTTTCTATTTTTTATGATTTTTTAAAGTTTTTAATGAAAATAAATGTTTAAAAATACTAAACGAACTATAAAAATTCTAGAAAAATTACAGAAAATAGCTTATACTAATTAAAACCTAGGAAAAATAAGCTTGAGATCACAGCTTATTGAATAAGCTGCGAAATAAGCTATAACAGCTTATTAAGCTTATAAGGCTAAAATGAGTATAAAGAATAAATGGTGTGAATGTATAACGAATAAGACCCAAGGGCGCAATGTAGAGAGCTGGTGTGTGTGGTGTTATAAAGGGTTGAGGGTGTTGAGGTCGGGGGGTCGTGGTCTTGCCCCCCCGACTTCTACTTTCCCCTTTTTTATTTTTTTTTTGAAAAACTTAAAAAAGTAAAGTTGTAAAGCTCCTAAAAAATTTAAGCTTTTTCTTGATAAGCCTATTATAAAAAGTTCCTAAAATTAGCTGAAAAACCTAACATATACTACTTAGCTATGTTTTTGGAATTTTACTTAGAAACTAAACAAAAAAAGCTAAAAATCAAAATGAGTAAAATAAGATTACTAAATAAAGCTATTACAATAAGCTAACACTAACCTAATGAGCTGAAATAAAAAGAAATAAGCACAAAAACACAAGCCAAAAGCTAAAAAAGCACAATAAGTACTTATGCACACTCTACATCCAAACAGACCTTAAGGGCCATTTTGAGCTTAATTTTGAGTAATCAAATAAGCACTTTAAAACTTGAGACTTAACTTTTCTTAAAGTCTGACTAAAATGCTCTATAAAAATGCTTTTTTGAAAAGACTTTGGTCAACTTGAGCTTATTGAAAAAGCTCAACAAAACAGATAGATAGCTCATCTCTTGCTGAGTTTTGTTTTGGAAATCAAAATACAAATGGCTTATTTGCCAGCTTAAAACAGATCACTTAACAATCTACTTTTCAAAAACTAAATGCGAACTTGTAAACTATGATCTCTAAGCTACATAAAAAATTAAAAATTAAAAGCTATATCCTATTTTACCCTACTAAAACTTAAGGTCAAAAATGACAGTAAGTCCATTAAAACTGCTAATGCAGTTGACAAGTTTTTGAACCTAAACTTTAATTCTAATGATGCAGACCTATAGAACTCATTTTAACACTCTTAAATCACAAGTCTATATGCAAATTAAGAGAATGTAAAAGCTAAAACTGATCAAAGCTTGAAATGATTATTCTACTTCCTTAATTCTAACAGATTCTTAAAAATAACTAGCTATCTTATATTAAAACTGAATTAGACCAACTAAGTCTCTAAATCCTACAATGATAAACATATTTGATAGATTTAAATCAAAAATCTAGGATTAAAGGGACTCAAGCAGTACTAACTTGAGGTTAGTACAGCTGATCCAAACACTCCCTTATTTCTTAGCAAGTCCATTTAAGCTTATGAATTTGCAAACTAATGATGACAATTTTAAGACTAGATATAGAACAGCTTAATACCAACCTAATGAGCAATCCTAAGCATAAAATAAGCCAATTTAATAAGCTCTAAGCTAAACTACTTTTTTTTTTGTTTTTATGACTTTTATAAGACTAAACATGAAAAGCTATGATCTGAACTAATAAATTCAAAAAACAGATAATCAAATAAGTCTAATAAACATAATAACACATTAATAAGCACAAATAAGCAACTAATAAGCTAAATAAGCTAAGTTACATTAGAAAACTTAAAACGGAAGGAATTATGGAAACTTACAAGCTGCCTTAGCTAAACAAAGGCTTTTATTGCTCAAAAAGCTTATCTACTAGCTCTGGCTTATTAAAAATAAGCCAGTAAAAGTGCATATGAGCTCATCCATTACTAGCTCATCTTCCATAAAACCACAATCCAATAAGCAAAAGTTACTAAGGCTGATTTTAAAGTTTGAGTAGGTTAAAGCTTATTAGAGCTCAATTACAAGCTTATAGACTTTTAAGAGCTTATGAGAGCTTATTGTAAGCTTTTGAAACAGTAGCACACATTTTTGAGTATATGAGAGCTTAATAGTTAGAACATTGTATGAAAACTAAATGAAGATTTTATTTCTCATAAAAACAGGTTACAAAGCTTGATTTAAAACAGATTACAAGAGCTTAAAAACGAAAATTACATTTTAACTAAAAAATTACAAGAGTTTACTAAAAATTATGCAGGAAAAGAAGATTGCTAAAAAGATATCTTGTGTGAAGGTGAGGGAGTCCTTTTATAGCCACCAGGAGAAGCTTCTAGGCTCCTTAGGTCTCTGCACGCTCCTTCCAATCTTATCCGTACATTCCTTCAATGATTGGAGAACTACTCTTGGCCGTTAGATCAATTTCAAGCTCGCACGGATTGCCAGCGTGGCAGTCCATGATTGTGACAGGTTGTGCTTCTTTTGTGAGTACCTCAAGTGTATAAGCTTTATTTCCTTGTGCTTCTTTCATGTCCACCGTGTCATTCTTTCTTGGGTCTCCACCAATAAGAGTGATTGGTGACGTATAAACTCTGCCAAGGTGTACTTTATCCCTTGAATTAGCTTGCCACGTTATTAATTATCACTTGCCCTTTGATTTGACCCTGAGGTAAATTGGGGAAGAGGGATGAACAGTAAAACTGTTTCCCGCTTGTTTTAACTAAAAAGGGGGATAGGGGTGAAGTTTGACTTTTTGGTTGACCCGGGTTATAACTTTCGGGCTTATAAAAGGATTGTGCTTGGACTTTGTGTTTTGTTATAAAGAGTTTAACAGGTGTTAACTCTTATAATTATAAGAGTTAACATCGTTAGGGTTTAGGGATTATTTTTGTAATTTTAGTTAACTTTGAGGGACTGGTTTGGAAATATTTGGAGTTTTGTCTTTTTGTGGTTTGACTTAAGTTGACCAAAGGTTGACTTGAGTTGACCATTCTTGACTTTTGATAGCTTTCTCCTGGCTCTTTGGGTGCTCTTCCGTTCCCGTGTTCGTGTTTGCCCGGGCTTTAATCGTTTTCTTGAGATTTTTGCAATATCCACACCTACACAATCACAAAGACAAAACAAGCAATATTCAAGCATTTAAAGCACAATTTTGTCTTTTTAGGGCCATTTTTGATATAAAACGGATATGTGTTTTCACACATATCAAAATTCCCCAAACTAAGCGATTGCGTGTCCTCACGCAATGTTATATGCTCCATAACCAAAAATCTCAAAACTTCCCCAAACTAAATCTTTGAAAAGTAGCAAAGATTTTTGTGGGAAAAATTAAGAAATCACAAGTTATAAAACACCCCTTTTTCCCATTTTTCTAAAACTTTTCCATTTTTTTTAAATAATATAACTGAGATTATTTTGACTTTCATTATTTCCATAACTATTAGGGATCATGGAACAAGATGCATTTCGATCCGAGAATGCCCCAAAAAGGATAAATTCATCGTCCCCCCGCCCCGACATTACACTTATCCAACCAAGCTAAAACAAAATCACAGTTAAATATATTAAGATGCTAACAATAACTCAAAATAGCAACTCTGATGAACTTTACACTAGTTCACATCCCGACATTTATTATATCTTAAGTGAGTGTGCTATCTTGAATTTCAACCATGGATCAACTTTTTGCAACATACTATGCTTTACGTTCCACCTTAGAATAATGAGTTTGAAGGCGAGATCATCCCATGTAGCGACTTTCGTCTCGGCACATCCCAACCTTACGGCTAAGTGACCAGGCTTTTGACACCCCACAGAGACTAGTATCGGGACTCACGGACCTTAGGTTTCAAAAACTCTTAGGTTTCCCGAATATTCATAGCTTATAAAATAGAATAGTCAAAGTGCAAAAGCATATTTGAATTTAACAAAAAGAAGTCAATTTATTAATTTAATTTAACTATTTAGACATTTATGCAATTGTAACCCTCGACCTTTTAGAAGGCTGCAACATCGGTTGTGAGCCGGCAAGATGCAGCAAACTTTTATCAGTCTCGGATTTTTATTATTCTTACTATGGGCTTTCTTTAGAAGACTACCACATCGGTTATGAGCCGGCAAGAGGTAGTAAACTTTTATCAGCCCACAACTTTTATTATTATATTTGTTTTTTATCATTTTATCATTTTTTATATATAGAAGACTTCTTTTTAAAAAATTCAAGTATAAATTTGAACTAAGACTAAAATTTTTGCTATATATTACATAAAAATTTGTTGATTTAAGTTTAATCTCCAAAAACAACACGTATATTAATCCGGTTAAGAGCTTATGGGAGAAAAAGCGACAAGTTACATACATGAGCTCTTAAGATTTCCAAATAATTTTTGTTTAGCATCCTACTCATACTTAACTCTATCATTTTTCGTTCTTTGCTAATTAGCGAACGCTTAGCCTAAAAGTTAAGAAACAATCTAAAGCTCAACACGCTCGATCGGGTTAAAATTTACTCTTATTCTTACCCAGCAAGAAAGTCAAAATTGTAACAAAAATACTTATTTTATTTTTGAAAATTTTTAAATTTTTTATATTTTTGAAATTTTTGTGGGAAAACGGGGTACGTGAGAACAACGGGTAAAAGTAGGCAAGATCATATCAAAGATATACTACCCCATACTAAAATCAAACATTGTCCTCAATGTTTCCTAGCCTAAGACTTAAAAACCCCATACTAGAACTCAAAAAGGTCGAATGCATAACTAAAACATGAAGAAAGTATCACAAAAATCTTAAGCCGTTTATCAAGTGTGCTAAAAGATAAATGTTAGTCGATAATAATCTTTAGGATATCGGATTTCCCCAAACTAATGGCAAGCAAAGGCTAGGAAGCTCGAGTGGACCGGGACAAAACACCGAACACGAGAGTCTTTAGAAAAGTTGGGTTCAATCCTGCAAACAATCACAAGTACAAACAACAAACACAAAGAACAGAAGAGTACAAGCCTCCTCACAACACATTAGAAATAAGAAAGAAAATGGATAAGCATGGGGTGCCTCCCACGAAGCGCTTTGTTTTTGGTAACCGAGTCACATAGCTTGACTCGATCCCTGAATTCATTCGTCCTTAGGGAGAGTGTGGAGATCCTGGACTACCTTGGGTGGTAAGTCCCCTCCGAAGTAATGCTTCACACGATGACCATTCACCTTAAAGTTTGGACCATCAGGTTGAGATAACTCAATGGTTCCGTATGGAAAAACTTTGGTGATGGTGAAAGGTCCTGACCAACGAGTTTTAAGCTTTCCTGAGAATATCTTTAGACGAGAGTTGAAAAGCAAGACTTGATCACCAACATTGAAAATGCGGTTTTTGATCTTTGAGTCGTGAAGCTTCTTCGTCTTCTCTTTATAAATCAAAGAATTCTCATAAGCTTGATCACGAAGCTCATTAAGTTCATTCAGTTGAAGCTTCCGGTGATCACCCGCGGTTTTAAGATCGAAGTTAGCATGTTTTAAAGCCCAGTATGCTCTATGTTCTAACTCGATTGGTAAATGACAAGACTTTCCATAAACAAGCTTGTAAGGCGTACAACCAATTGGTGTCTTGAAAGCAGTACGAAATGCCCACAAAGCATCGTCTAATTTGTCTGACCATGAGGCACGGTTTTCTCCAACCGTCCTTTCTAGAATACGTTTCAAACCGCGATTTGACACCTCCACTTGACCGCTCGTTTGAGGGTGATAAGCGGTAGCTAGACGATGAGTGACCCCATACTTAGACATTACTTTAGCAAATTTGTCATTACAGAAATGGGTCCCACGATCGCTTATAATAGCTCTTGGTGTTCCAAATCGGGCAAAAAGAGATTTCAAAAACTTAACTACAACTCTAGCATCATTTGTGGGGAGCGCCTTGGCTTCAACCCATTTTGAAAGATAATCAACAGCTACGAGGATGTATTTATTTCCTCTTGAAGATGGAAATGGTCCCATAAAGTCTATGCCCCAGACATCAAAGATTTCACACACTTGGATGGAATTTTGTGGCATCTCATCTCGTTGTGAAATTTTTCCCTGACGCTGGCATGAGTCACAGTTTTTGACTAACTCATGGGCATCTTTGTAGATTGTGGGCCAATAGAAACCGACATCAAATACTTTCCGAGCGGTGAGATTGGCACTATGATGGCCCCCGGTGGGTCCTTCATGACAAGCTTTGAGAATATCAATAGCTTCTTGCCCATGCACACACCGTCGAATGATTTGATCCGCACAAGTTCGAAAAAGATAGGGATCGTCCCAGAAATAATGTTTGACATCCTTAAAAAACTTCCTCTTTTGTTGAGTTGACATTCCTTTGATGATAAAATTCCCCGCATGGAAATTTGCATAGTCAGCAAACCATGGGGTTATTTTACTATAAATAACTCCAAAAGTTTCTAAAGGAAAATGTTCATTAATGTTCTTCTTTTCTAACACATCCTTATGAGGATTCTCAAGTTTAGATAAATGATTTGCCGCTAGCTTTTCAGCTCCTTTTGTGTTAACGACTTTGAAATCAAATTCCTGAAGGAGGAGAACCCATCTTAGCAATCTTTCTTTGGCATCTTTTTTGGCAAAAAGGTACTTAAGGGCGGAATGGTCCGTATACACTATGCTTTTATTCATGATGAGGTATGACCAGAATTTTTCGAAAGCGTACACCACAGCCAACATTTCCTTTTCTGTTGTGGTGTAGTTCGACTCCGCCTCGGTCATTGTTTTGCTTGCATAATGTATCGCCCTAAAGTACTTCTTAATTCGTTGCCCCAGAACCGCACCTAAACTACTTTTTTTTTGGTTTTTTATGACTTTTATAAAACTAAACATGAAAAGCTATGATCTAAACTAATAAATTCAAAAAACAGATAATCAAATAAGTCTAATAAACCTAATAACACATTAATAAGCACAAATAAGCAACTAATAAGCTAAATAAGCTAAGTTGCACTAGAAAACTTAAAACAGAAGGAATTATGGAAACTTACAAGCTGCCTTAGCTAAACAAAGGCTTTTATTGCTCAAAAAGCTTATCTACTAGCTCTGGCTTATTGAAAATAAGCCAATAAAAGTCCATATGAGCTCATCCATTACTAGCTCATCTTCCATAAAACCACAATCCAATAAGCAAAAGTTACTAAGGCTGATTTTAAAGTTTGAGTAGGTTAAAGCTTATTAGAGCTCAATTACAAGCTTATAGACTTGTAAGAGCTTATGAGAGCTTATTGTAAGCTTTTGAAACAGTAGCACACATTTTTGAGGATATGAGAGCTTAATAGTTAGAACATTATATGAAAACTAAATGAAGATTTTATTTCTCATAAAAACAGGTTACAAAGCTTGATTTAAAACATATTACAAGTGCTTAAAAATGAAAATTACATTTTAACTAAAAAGTTACAAGATTTTACTAAAAATTATGCAGGAAAAGAAGATTGCTAAAAAGATATCTTGTGTGAAGGTGAGGGAGTCCTTTTATAGCCACCAGGAGAAGCTTCTAGGCTCTTTAGGTCTCTGCACGCTCCTTCCAATCTTGTCTGTACATTCCTTCAATGATTAGAGAACTACTCTTGGCCGTTAGATCAATTTCAAGCTCGTACGGATTGCCAGCGTGGCAATCCGTGATTGTGACAGGTTGTGTTTCTTTTGTGAGTACCTCAAGTGTATAAGCTTTATTTCCTTGTGCTCCTTTCATGTCCACCGTGTCATTCTTTCTTGGGTCTCCACCAATAAGAGTGCTTGGTGACGTATAAACTCTGCCAAGGTGTACTTTATCCCTTGAATTAGCTTGCCACGTTGTTAATTATCATTTGTCCTTTGATTTGACCCTGAGGTAAATTGGGGAAGAGGGGTGAATAGTAAAACTGTTTCTCGCTTGTTTTAACTGAAAAGGGGATAGGGGTGAAGTTTGACTTTTTGGTTGACCCGGGTTATAACTTTCGGGCTTATAAAGGGATTGGGCTTGGACTTTGTGTTTTGTTATAAAGAGTTTAACGGGTGTTAACTCTTATAATTATAAGAGTTAACACCGTTAGGGTATAGGGATTATTTTTGTAATTTTAGTTAACTTTGAGGGACTGGTTTGGAAATATTTAGAGTTTTGTCTTTTTGTGGTTTGACTTAAGTTGACCAAAGGTTGACTAGAGTTGACCATTCTTGACTTTTGATAGCTTTCTCCTGGCTCTTTGCGTGCTCTTCCGTTTCCGTGTTCGTGTTTCCCCGTGTTTTAACCGTTTTCTTGAGATTTTTGCAATATCCACACCTACACAATCACAAAGACAAAACAAGCAATATTCAAGCATTTAAAGCACAATTTTGTCTTTTTAGGGCCATTTTTTATATAAAACGAATATGTGTTTTCACACATATCAAGTTCCCTATAATTAAGTGTCGCGAGCACGTCTTCTAGCTTCAAAGTATCTCGACCATATAGCAAAGTCTCTACGAAATCATCATAATATGATGGTAAAGATGTGAGTAATAATAATGCATGATCCTCATCCGATATAATAGTATCTATAGATGCCAAGTCACCTACCAGCTTGTAAAACTCATTAGTATGTTCACACTGACTCCTGGATGCATGTGAAAAGTATATAACTTCCTCTTCAAGTACAAACGATTAGCTAAAGACTTTGTCATGTATAAAGTCTTTAACTTTTTCCAAATCCCCGCTGCAGTCGTCTACTTGGTGATCTCCCGTAGAACCCGATCACCCAAACACAAAATCAATGTGTTGTAAGCCTTTTTCTGAATGACGTTATCGTATGCTACAATTGTGGCTGCAGGTAACTCCTCCAGCAGCTAATCCTTGATGTTCCAGCAAAGCCTTTATCCTTACCTGCCATAACCCAAAGTCATTCATCCCATCGAATTTTCCAATGTCAAACTTGGTACCCGTCATCATTCTTTTAACCCTTTGCTAACCGTTTAACCTTTTGTGAATTTACCTACACAAAACACGATCTAGCAAAGTAACCCGTTTGTAAAAACCCTTGCTTTATCAAATATCGATTCAACCTTGGAGATCAGACCATCCAGTCAAATCGACAACCCTTGATTCAAGAAAGTACCTGACGCTTTTTGAAGTAACCCTTGTCGTACTTTAATTTTGCAAAACAGTTTCTTGTAACTTAAGAAACCTTGCAACCGCGACTGGACTTTATTTTCTCCAACCTTTTGTTTATTCTAATAACCTTGTGATATAAACCTCACAACACCGAACTAAACAAAAATACCCGTGTGTAAACGCTTCAACAATTTTGTCCACCTCAATATTCCAAACACGACATACCTGTGAAAAGAGCCCTTCACAAATTTGCTACAATCTTGGAACTTGACACCCGAGATACCCCGTTGAAGAACCCTTTAAAAGTAATCAACTTTTGTTTTCTTTAGTAACAAAAACAGTCACCTTGATATTAATTACTTATATTAAAACCTTGGTATTAATAACTAATATTAAAACCTTAGACGTTTTTTTTCTAATTCACTCCAAAGCGATTACTTAATAACAGGGTCGTCTTTGAGGGTGTGCTGGGTGGGCGACCGCACAGGGCCTCAAAAATTTTAGGGGCCCCAAAATTTGTCCCCTTAACAATATGTTAAATGTTTAGATAACTAATTTGCATTATATCTTATAAATAAAAACATTTTATATATAACATTTGTTCTTGAAATGTTTTATTATGTAATCTCGCACAGGGCCCTCAAAATTATTAGAAATTTAGAGACGGCCCTGCTTAATAACTACTGCTGAAGTCAAGCTTGTTTCATATATTAAAACCAAGAAAAACATAACCTGGTATATTCTTCTTCTTCGTCAATACTACACCTCAACAAGAAATCCTAATAACACCAGATGTTGATCTAAAAAAGACCTTTTTTAACCCATGTCGATAATCTCGACAACTCGAGAGTCCAAGAACCTTTGAAGTCTTCTTGGTCGCAAGAACCTGGACAAGACCAACCTTCAAGGAATCCTTCTTGTCGTGTACCTTGTGGTGCAAGAAACAAGCATGCCCTCAACACCTTTTGAAGCTCAAACCAGAGACCTCAAAGAAACCTTGTGTCCTGATTTGGAAACCATCCAAATCCAAAACTTTGCTTGAAACTATTACCTTTGTTGTCGAGATCTTGAACACCAAAACCTGATGCTCAAAATCGATCACCAAGAATACCTGGTTGTTTTGAAACGAAACAGCAAGACATACGTACATCTGTTGTCTTCAACCGATCAACAAAAAACCTTCAAGACAAATCAACCTAGTTACCAGAAAAAGATGAGTTTGAATACCTCCACCTCAGCATAACAGCGTGTTGATTGCTCAATATGAGCTTTTCTACAATGGCTAGCTAAAGAACAAGCTTACGCCTTATTAAATATCTCAAAATTGCTTCCTAGTCTTTGAGACATCATATTGTTCCAATTTCTTTGATTGCCTCTTGGACTGTGAGTGTTTTGCCTATGTTTCTTAGCTTGTTTAACAGTTTTCCTAGCAGTTTTCTCTTGTTGCTTAGGTTTGACAAACTCTATCTTAGCAATACTAAGCTTAACTATTTTCTTCTTAGTTTTAGGTTGAGACACATTTTCTTCCTCACTATCTGATACCCATTCTTCAATAGTTGGGGCATCATCATTCTTCCTAACTATCTCAGACACTTCTTCATTTGACTTTCTATTTTCAATTACAGGTTTATTAACAAACTCATCTAAACCAGTAAAAGACAAATCAGGTGTTGGAGGCATGAAACTTCCTGTGTAGGGAGGTGGAACTGCATTATATTTTTCATAGCCTAAACCTTTCTTGCAATTATCAACAATTTGACACTCTATGAGCTTGTTTAAACTTTCAGATGCATTTTCAATTTTTTCTACATTAAATTAAATGCTATCTTTTCTTTTTGAAGTTTTTCAAGCTTTTTCCTAAGCTCACTAATAGTTATTTCTCCTACTTGAATATCCCATTTTAAGCCATTAATTTTTTCTACATAAACAGACTCATTCTTTTTGTAAAATTTAAGTTTTTCTTCCACTGATTCTAAACCTGTTTTATAACCTAAAACCATTAAACTAGATTTCTCTAAATCTCTTATATAAGTTGATCATTTTGGATTTGTGTACATTTAACAGTTTCCATATAAGATTTTGATATTAATTGGGGACGAAAGGTAAACAGTAATTCAACCTTTCGCGCCCTTTTTCTTTTCTTTGTTTGACCCGGCTTAAAGGAGGGTTGACTTGGGCTTTTGGTTTATTTGTTTGGGCCAGAAATGAGTATGGGCTTGGTTAAATAATTTTGGGTTTGGTTAATAATAAGACTTAACAACCATTAGTCTTTTGATATAAAAGGACTAACGGTGTTATTGATTTAGGGACTTATAGTGAAATTGATTTAACATTAAGGGCTCTTTGGTAATTTCAAAGGTTTTTGTCATCTTGTGAGTTGACCAAGGTTGACCATTGCTTGACTTTTGTTGACCTTTTGCTAGCAAACTCCCGGCTTTTGTGTACTCATTCCGTCTCGTGTTCGTTTTTGTTCGGTATTTGTTTCTTGTGATTTTTGCAATATCCGTACCTACACATCACAAAAGACAAAACACACAATATAAAAGCATAAAATATCCACTTTTCATCTTTTTAGGGTCATTTTCGATATAAAACGGATATGTGATTTCTCACATATCAAAATTCCCCAAACTAATGATTGTCGTGTCCTCACGCAATGTTATATGCCATAAAACCAAATATTCCAAAACCTCCCCAAACTAATCCTTTGAAAAGTAGCAAAGTCTTTTGTGGGGAAAGTTAATAAAATCACAACTTTTAAAACACCCCGCTTTCCCATTTTTCAAATATTTTTCCATTTTTTTTGATTTTCTTAATTTCCAACTTACAACTTATTCATGTGTGACATAATGTATTGCTTTCATTATTCATTGATAACTTTTTGGATCACGGAACAAAAAGCACAAATAGTGTCCAAATGGATAAATTTATCGTCCCCGACTTTCACTTCTGCAAGCCAAGCTTAAAAACAAGATCATTGTAAAATACAAGTAATGATGCTAACACTACTCATAAAAGCTAACTGTGTACTTACTTTTCCTCCCTTATTCCTAATTTTGTATCTCGAGATTTTATTTAAGTCATATACTCGAAGGCTCTTTAAGACTTTATTTCGATACTTATTAATTCTAAAAATAAAGTGTAACGGTTAAAACGCAATAATTAGTTCCTAGCCCTTTTCAAAAGAAAACAATGCAATCAAGATTAAGTCTACATCAAGGCGACCAAAAGTTTGGCTTTTATTAGGTTACTTAAGCAAAGTACCATTCATGTCATATACCCTTAGGCTCTTTAAGACATTAAATGGACCAATCTTATTTGCACCATATACCCTAAGGCTTTTTAAGGCACAAATAAGACAAAAATTAGCAACATTATTAGACCACAGTCCTTTAAAAGGCTACAACATCGGCCACGCCTCCGACAAGATGCAGCAAACTTATTTCAACCAAGGATTATTACTATGTGCTTTATTCTTAGAAGACTGCAACATCGGTTGTGAGCTGGCAAGATGCAGTAAACTTTTATTCAGCCCACAGTTTTTATTGGATTCTACTTACCCCATATACCCTAAGGCTCTTTAAGGAATAAGCAGAATATTTATTCATATGATATGTATAGTATGCCAAATTAAGTATTCCTGATGCGTACTCTCTCTAAATCACAGAGAAACTGAAGAAAACTTCTAAGAACTAACTATTGACCAAAAAACCGTAAAACTCTATTTATTAAACATTTATTATTAAGGTGAAACAATCTAATGGGAGAAAAAACCACAATATAACACTTATGAGCTTTAAAGAAATCCAACTATTCCACGCTTAGCATCAAAACTTATAACTACTCTATCATTTCTTGTTCTTCACAATTTAAAATCTCTAATAAAGAAACTCGTGAATGCTTAGCCTAATAAATCGAACATTGCATATTTAAAATCAATTATGGGAACTTGCAAAATCTAAAACTTTTTCAAGCAAGACTTGCTTTTTAAAGCTCCTTGTATAAAAGATTAGCAAAATTCAATCTAAATACGTTAAGGAAAAAAGCTAAGATATAAAATCAGTCGGGTCAAAATTTTACTTTTGTTCTCACCAACGGAAAGCCTATATTTGTGTCAAAACACTTATTATTTAGCAACTATATTATCTTTTATGTTTTTTTTTTTTTTTTTTTTTATAAGGCAAATTAAATTTAAATTTTTTGCTATTTTTGAGGGAAAACGGGTACGTGAGAATAAAACAATAAGCAGATAACATCAAATCGATAGATTCCCTCCCCAAACTAAAACGAAACATTGTCCTCAATGTTTAAGGCCGGGTTCTACGAAAATCTAAGCCGTTTATTAATTATGCAAAGATAGACGTGAATCGATAAGATGAAAGGATATTGGATTTCCCCAAACTAATTTCAGACAAAGGCTAAGAAGCTCGAGTGAACCGGGACACAACACCGAACACGAGAGGCTTCAAACATTGTTGGTTCAATCCTACACAAAATCACAACAAACAACGAAGATCCGGAAGAGGATAGTCTCATCACATCACAACACATTATTATTAGAAAATAAAAAGAAGAAAATGGATAAGCATGGGGTGAACTCCCACGAAGCGGCTTGTTTTTGTTCACCGAGTCGCAAGCTCGACTCGATCC
>BQNB010001444.1:124769-139646 GCA_026074375.1 Tanacetum coccineum
ATAATACTTACCTGGATCTAAAGTAGGTGCTGAATGTGTCACTATGTTGTGTTATAAGTTGGCTCACATACTATGTCACACTCTCTTCTAAATGTTAGTTGCTAATTGGTTTAGTTCTATGTTCTTTTTTATTAGGCATGTTTGGGATTAAGTAATGCAATTGGAACATACTTCTATTAGTATTATTGAATAACCTTAGGGGCGTTTGGGATTGCTTCTTTGAAATTGCTTATCTGGTAATAGTGTTTTGATACAACTGGTATACAGTTTGAAGTGTGTTTGAGATTGTTGATTACGGAGTATTTGATTGTGAAGCAATAGTTTTGAATAATCAATTTGCGAATAACATGTTCCAAAATGCCCATTTTGTTATCTAAAGAAACGTCAACTGTTACAATAAGCAATCCTAGACACCCCTTATGCATTATTGAAAACAGATAATATTAACCTATCTCATTACTGAAACAACTTATTTCAGTTTAAAATAATCAGGATCAGATTGCTCTATTTGAACACTAAAACTGATTATCGGCTTTTGAAATGTTTTAACAATAACTACACGAAAAGTTTGCTGCTTTTTGGTCGACGAGAGGTGCTCAAGAAGTGTTGATTAGTTGAATCCAATGGCTGCTACACAACGAGGAACGAATCTGAGTTTGATGTCAGGTTTTTATTAATTACAGTTTAGCTTTCTACTTTATTGCAAGATTCAGTTTTACAATTTCAACTCACTTTTAAATTAATGACACTTTTAATTAAATTTCCAAACCTTATGGGCTTAAGTGTAAAAACAAAATTTACCTAACATGTTAAAAGAGAAATGGGTTCAGCATGTTGATTGATAGTATTGTCAAGGTTGATGATGTTATCAGCATGCTATTTAAGGTTGCTGATGCTTGGTTGTTTGTATGTTTACAGATATATAGTCGTTACCTAGTAATGAGAGAACTTGAAAACGCTGAAAAGCAATACCTGAACTGCTTGCAATCTGGAAATGATAACCGCGTGGACAAGCAAAATAATAGCAGATGCCTCTGTGGGTGTAGAAAAGGCACAGGTAATATATAGTTTTCTCTTGGTTTAAATTGTACCTTCTCCATGTTATAATGAGTACAAGGTAGTGGGCCAAAATCAAAGTTTTTGCAGGGCAAATAATTCCCACAAACGCCTAGATTATGTGCATTCAATAACGACAGAAAATGAACGGGCCTTTTACTTCCTATAATTGTTTGTATGTACCCATGTCTCATATATTTGTTTACCTGTTAAGTTATAGAACTGATATTGAAATTCCTTCTATCAAGGTCAAGAAAAGCAAACTCAAGCCAGCTGTGACTTCATCTACATATAAATCTGGTGCGTTTTTGAACTCTCAGTAAAAAAAAATCTGAATTTGTATACTTTCGAAAGGTGCAAAACACATATCATTGCGATTTATCAACTTTGGTAAGATGAGCGTGTTGTGGGAGATGAGTAACGGGTTTAAATGTGATCAAGTTAAGATCGGTAGTTTTATTCGAGTTTCACTGGACTTGAGAAGCTGCCATAGTATATTACTTTAAGTGTTTTTACGATCGACTAATAATTCTACTGCCATAAAGTCCTAGATGCAGCAACTTTATACATGAAAACCTGTTTTACAAGTTTCTTAATACCGTTCTACTATACGTAATTTTCACACAAAAAATGGGTAAACCGAAGGTATACACAAGATGGATAACCAAACATAAGACTGCTTTTTACTAAATATTTAAACTACATTGTGAACTCCACTTTCTACTTTGTAGCTGACTCAATGTGTTGATTAACATATATTCTTAATTATTCAGCTGATGATAGTACCCAATGCACCAAAATTCTATGATACTTTACTATCAGTGAGTGAAGTGCCATTTTTTGCTTTAAGAGAGCCCTACCAAGCCCCACTTTTTTCACATAGATGACGAGTCAATGCTACTTCAACGCATTATTAAATGTTATCTGGAAACAAAACATGTTATCCTATGTAATTAAGAAGCAAAACTAAAGGGTTAGGATGCCTTGATCAAATTAATAGTGCATGTCAAGAACATAAAAAGATTTTGCATATCATATTTTTTGATCTAAAAAGGGCGTACAGTATGGTATTAAACAAATGACGTGGAACCTAAAAATAAGAAAATATGTAGCCTGTATATTAATGTCTTAGGGATATGTATATCCGGTGTTTAAATAATAAGCTAAAGAGCATATGAAAGATTGATCATTAATTTTCCCTATTATTACAGGTTACTCCAAGTATAAGAATCATGTTACTGGCATTTATTAGGTTTATACTCATCTATAATTACATACACAAACACCCCCCAGATACTTCATCTTCCATAATGAAGGGATTTTATGTCAAACTGAGTTAGGCTCTTTTACTATAATTTAATTGAACGCTTAAAATCATTATTTGTAGTTGAACAGTAGACAATATAATTACAAAATTTGCATCTCTTTCCTAACAGATAACGGGTCAAAATATGTTTGATTTCTTAGTAGAATGTGACGAGAATAAGAAAGAATATACATGAAAGTTTATGGGTTAGGGTTCGGGTCTTATGGGTTGACCACGAAGCCGTATAACGTGCTTAACCTGACGTGTAGATATTACATATGAAGATATTACGTGTAGATTTCTTAAATGTTTCTTAGTTTTAAGCTTATTCAGCTTATTTCAATTTTCATAGCTTATTTGAAGCTATAGTATTTTTCTTGCAAGCTTAATACTTCTCTTAAATATTTTCATAACCACATCGGGTGTCGCATCCTGTTTCGTACTTGATAGGTGTTCTTGAAGGACACTGATGAGCGAGCATGTGCGTACATTGCAGGTCCTGCACCGAACCGCTAGGGATATACAGTTGACGAAATAGACATTCTCACTACAACAATATAAGGGGTTAGGGTCAACATTTTCGACCCTAAGTTACAAAGGGTGTCGACCCAAAGTACTTAGGGTCGACAATTTCGACCCTAAGTTCTCGATCCAAATTTCTCGACCCAAAATTCTTTGGGTCGACATACTCCTTTGTATTTTGGGTCGACAGTGGGGACCACAATATTTTCACAAAAAAGTTGACTTTACTTAGGGTCGACATCCCCTTTGAAACTTTGGGTCGACATTGTCGACCCTAAACTTTTTTATTTATTAAAATCTTTTAAATACATAAAACAAACTAATATTTAAATTTTTTGGGTCGACATTCTCTTTGCAACTTTGGGTCGACAATGTCGACCCAAAGTGTGATATTTAATAAAAAGTGTAGTAGTGGGATTCCACATCATTTTTCCACTAAGGTTAGGGTCGACATTGTCGACCCTAAGACTGAGTTTAGGGTCGACAATGTCGACCCTAATTTATGCCTGGGAATTAAAAAAAACTGCACGCATTTGGTTAATTTCCAGATTTTTTCCGGAATTTTTTCCGGAAAAAATCTACATTTCAACAAATCCAGAACTCGGCAATAACAAATCACAGTTACAATACCACAAATCCACAATACCATAAATTACCATTCAACAAATCCACAATACGATAACAAGTCTAAAAGTTATTACAAATCAAGTCTACCGGAACAAAATATGGAATTCAACGTAGGAATCCAATGATTATCGCTCGGCATTGATCCGGAAAGTGATGCCTACAAATTGAATATTTGGAGACATAAGATTTGTATTAAACATACTACATATTGACAAACATAAGATATATTACAAACACATAAAACTATATCTCACCTTTTCGACAGATTCAGAAAACCAAGGCACACCATAAGTCGCCCCATCAACATAACAACACAGCATCTTATCCCCAAGCATAAAAGTGTTAAAAAATGGACCGCAAATTGCCCAATCAGCTTCTGCCGGTCTATAATGCCACAGATATAACACCCATATATCTAGATGCTGTTATGATTCAAATTATATATCAGATATTTACATTTAATTATTTTAGCGAAATTTTAAAGATGTTATAAATTACATACTGTATCAGACAACCACCCACGCCTTTCTTTGCCTATGGAAAGTAAAAACACTTATCTTTGTTGTCTCGCAACATATCACTAATTTCAGGAGGCACAATCGTTCTTGTTTCTGGAGCATGTTTTGGGTGAAATAAATCCTAACAAAAGAATAAAAGTGGATGGTAACAACAACATAGCAAGTACAAATAAACAAAGGCCTATTGTATTGCTTTGAATACTTTGAAGTAGATAATCATAGATAGAGGAGTTACATAACTCTTTCCAATCTGGAATGACTTTACCATCATGGGCGGTTAAAGGCAGACCCCTCTTTTTTACTTTCTTATTCCTAGCACGCACTTTATGATTTTGTTGGGTAGATTCAGGTTGGATCATGTATGGTGATACGCGATACTTACTCGCTTTAGCCTCTCGTTGAACCTGAAAATAAAGGTATGTAAATGAATTATAACTTTGTTATGTGTTACACAATAGATAAGGTTTAAAGAGGCTTTTAAGGCAAGTGTTATTAACCTTAGCATCATTGGCCTCTTCAACAGAATCACAAGTATGTGACTGAGTCTCAGAAATCATTGATTTTGATGTTTCGCCACTTTTGCATCCTTCAACGGGAGTTTCAATCACCATGGGTTGAATTGGCGACTGATTATGAAATTTTGACAAATATGTGATTGCGTTATTTAGGAAAAAGGATAATAGTTAAAATTATAGGATAAGGATATGTTTACCTCTTTAGGAATATCAAAATTGATTATCTTCATAAGAGCATCAACTGCAATCTTTTCGGCTCCTGCTAGTGGAACTTCACAATTCTTTGATGAAACCTGTTGGTGTTCTTGAACAATGAAATTCGGACCTGACAATTGTGGTTCCTTTAACACCTGTATAAATACAAGTAGGGGAATGTCAATATTTCATGTTGGTGTTGGCTGTGATGGTGATTACAAAGAACAACTTGGTAGTGGAGCGTTTGACAACAAATTAATTTTTTTTGTTTACATATATTCTCCATTACAAAGTTTCAAAAGGGCACAAATGGCATCCTTGACTCAAACCTGGCGCTTGACATGGCTCGTCTACTTGAGTTATACTATTCTTAAATGATATAGCCTATTCTACATAACATTAATCAACACACATTCTGGGGTCGAAGGCATCATTCTGGATGTAAAATAGTAGCCATAGAGGCAGAATACACTAACCTCATCATTAAGCAAAATTTTCCATTCAACAGTTTGGTCAAAATCATGAATCAAATTCTTGTCTGCCACATTTTGGTCAAATTCACTTTGCTCTACAACCTGTACATATACACAAAATGACAGTAGATAGAACTTTAACAAGCATAATCAATCACAAAAACTAGTAATAAATGGTTATTCTATATGATGTAAAACACACCTTTGGATCATGATCGAAATCCATAGAATCATTATGCACATTGCATTTATATCAGTTGCATATGTGGTCTGCAAAAAGGAAGAATTTTAGTCAAATTACTAAGTAAACAAAACGTCTAATAAATTATTATGTTAAACTAAGTAAATGACAAACCTTAACAAACCTTAACAGAACTATCAACGCACATACTCTTTATTTCCAGCCTTAACATCAGATCCACACGATGGCTGGTTGAAAACAGACATGATTGTTTAGTAAACAAATACATATAAGGAAAATAGCTCAATGCATAGCAGAAACAAAACATAAATCATCAAATAAACATCACAGACATACATTTTTATCAACAGACATACACTTGAGGTCTGAAATAAAACACAAATCATCAAATAATGAAAATAGCTCAATGCATAGCACAAACAAAACATAAATCATCAAATAAACATCACAGACACACAATTTTTATCAATAGACATACACTCTGCAGCCACGTTTGAGGTCTGAAATAAAACGTAAATCATCAAATAATGAAAATAGCTCAATGCATAGCAGAAACAAAACATAAATCATCAAATAACGAAAATAGCTCAATGCATAGCAGAAACAAAACATAAATCATCAAATTAACATCACAGACATACATTTTTATCAACAGACATACACTCTGCAACCACATTTGAGGTCTGAAATAAAACATAAATCATCAAATAACGAAAATAGCTCAATGCATAGCAGAAACAAAAAAAGGTTACCTTTTCAAGATTAGTAGATCTAGGTATCTTCAAAAAATCCTCAATTGATGTTATACGTCTCTCAATTCTACTTCCATATCCGTGATCTTCTTTATAAGAGCAGCACGATTATGTGGATTTTCAGTCAAACTACCAAAATCCTGCAAAAATATGGTAATTTATGTTAAATAATTATATAAGTTTTAAAAAGTACCGTATAATTATATATATATATATACCTGATAAAAAACAAAACCTTACATGATGATCAAATTCCATACTATTGCTAAACATTAGTAACATGACTATGAGATCCAATTTTAGATGTCTGCGTTGAAAAATAAGGTATTGCGTTAGCTAATAAAATAAGGATATATTTTATATAGGATATATTTTATAGAAGTATCGAACCTTATGATGATTAACAAATTGCTCAACTGTGGTTATACGACTCTGAAAATCCCATTGCATATCAGAAATCTTCTTTAAAAGCTCTAGCAAACCTTTTTCAACATCATGGTGAACATCTGATACACTCAAACCTTCATCAACATCATGGTGAACATTGGTACGTACATCTACCTCACGGTGAACCTCTGTGCGTACATGTGTATGAGAAACAACTGACTTGTGCTTAACACGTGACTTCTTTTTTTCCGATGGTCCATCAGATGATGTACTTGCCTTTGACACATTATGGAAATACTCTAAACTCATTCTCCACCACTTCTGTTTCATCTCATCAGAAGATGGAGTAAGGGTACGGAGCCTATTTCTAACCTGAAATAGACGATCATAATCATTCTTTAAAAATGGGGTCCCATCACTCCATGCCACAGCCCTAGGTATGACATTCTTTTCTTCAAGCCACCATGTTTTTGAATTAGGATAGGTTTCCAATAACCATATCTGGAAACATAACGAAACAAAGGGAATTTACTAATCAACCGTATAAATTTAAAAAAACTATTATTAATTTAAATAAAGAACTTGACTAACCTTAAAGGCAAAAACAAAACCCTGCAAAGTATATGTTGGCATGAATGTCGGGCCCATAATTGCAAGTTTTTTTAAATGACGTTCACGGTATTTACTATCATTATTGTATACCCTTTTGTGAAGCTCTATCCACATGTACTCACCCCAGGGGAAATCATTCCATGCTGATAAATCATCAACTAGTCCCAAAAGCTCGTTTGCGATAACGTGTCTTAGCTCAAAACCCATAAAAACAAAATCTAACGCCAAAAGCAAGCAAACACGGACAACATCATCATCCAATAGCTTGTTAAACTCGGTATGGTTGTTGAGTAGCTTATTCGGATCAAGGCCCTTAGCACTAGAATTTTCGGGAAATACACGTTCACGGTAACAAGATTTAACTCCTTTCAAGTGGTCTAACGAACAATCCCCGAAAAGAAAACCGGCAACCAAACAAAACTCACGCCTTCCAAACTCAATTGTGTTTGGCCCAATATCAAAGATAAAAGGAATATTAGTACTAGGATCTTTGACATTTCTTTGATTTTCTAGCAAATAGTTAATCAAATGGTTATCATGCTCTTGGGTTCTTATATCTAACCACATACCAAAAACAATGCTTCTAAACTTTTTATAACGTTCAGGTTTGAAAGCCAACTTACTTCCTATTGTTTTCAATAGATATAACCTACTTCTCACACTGACTTTGGCATCATAAACCTAGATTGATTCAAAAATAATTATAAAACTACTTGATAACATTAAACATAAACTATTTATCTGAATTAAATCAAAATAAATTAACAAGTATTACCTCTAAGCTTGAACCCTCATTGGCCTTTATACGTGAACCCATATCGATAAATGTTTTTAGGAGATCAAACCCAACTATGAAACCCTCTTTAATCGGACCAACCCTTAACGAAGTAAACAAGACTTTAAAAGTGAACCCATATCGGTAAGGGCTTACAACAATCAAACTTAACTATGAAACCTTTGACGGAATTAATCGGACCAGTGAAATGGTTTTGATCGGTTTGAGTATAGTGTGTGTTTTATGAAATATTAAATGGTTTTGATCGGTTTGAGTGAATATGTGTGTGTTTTAGGGATTAGTTTGTGTGTTTTTGGAGTATAGGTGTTTGTTTTTTTAAATATTAAATGTTACCAAGAAAATCTAAGTTATATATTTTTGGTTCTTTCCCGAGGCAATAAAGCAAAAAGGTACAAAAGTACGGAACAGTTGAGTCGAGCATTTGTAAGTTGAGTAGCCGTCAGTCGAGCACTTGAGGGTTAATAGGACAAAAATAAGTGGGCCACTAATTAAGTTGAGCATTAGACACGTGTAAAAAAATGAGTGGAGTTGAGTAGTCGAGTAATTTGAGATGACCATATTGGGAATAAGATGAAAACATGACTACTATGTGGAACTAGTTTTTGAAAAATGGGTAAAACAGTACTTACCTCTAATAAGTACATGCAGGTGTACTATAAAATAAACAAAGTACATAGTTAATTAGATTTCACTATTATAAGAAAGATGACGATGAGGAATGTAAACTCACATTATTAATGTTAAATCCTCTGTTTTTAATTACATGAGGTTTGTAACTCGCGTTTCGTCACGGAGCGTACGGGCTAATTTTGTAATGGACCGATAACTCAAAGGACTATTTGCGTTAATTGTTTTTCTGAATTTTTTTTACAGAAGTAGTCCTTGAGGTTAGCGTTCTGTTACAAGTTAGTCATTAAGGACTAACTTTGCAACGAACCGATAACCTCAAAGACTGTTTCCTTAATTTTTTAAAAATATATACTAGTACTAAACTTCAACATTTTTTATAAAATCCGTACGTATGTCAGAAGCATTGCAATATTGGCCTCGTTCAGTTCGCAATTCGACGATCTTTTCAGTGACATATTTTTTTACGAATAAATCGATAGATATACGTTCCATATTTGATAAATAAACTTTGTTATATAAAAAAGTTGCAAATAAGTAAATGTTTAAGGTCGTTTTAGTATCTTTTCACATAACTGATAGTACGTTTTGTAAAAAAAATTCTTTTTTTTCTTTGAAAGTGGTGAATTTTTTTAAATATTAAAGTTGGCGCGTGTCCCTAATACTGCCCTTTAATAGTATAGTTATAATTAACTATATATATTCATTTTTAAATTGCACATAGTTTAAAAATTCCTCATTTATTATAAGGGTGATCACGGTTCGAAAATTGGACCGGTCCGGACCGATCAAGACCGGATCGAACGAAAACCGAAATGGTCCGGTCCGGTCCAGATCGGTCCGGTCCGATTCGGTCTTCGGTCCGATCCACTCTAACAAAGCGTAATCGTCGGGTTTTTTGTAAGACCAAGCATGGACCGCGAACCGGACCGAAATATGTTCGATCCGGTTTCTCGGTCCGATCCGATCAACGGTCCAATATGCTCAACCCTATTAATTATACATTCTATTAATTTATTACTTTTCTCAACTAAATCACTTTTAACCGGTTAAAATATAGCAGTAATAGCAGAGTATTTGGAACAACAAAAAATATTAACGTAGATTTATAGAGTGAGATAGAAGTGTAAAACATACTTCACTCGAATCAAAATTATTGTACATCTTTCAATTTTGAGATGTTACAAAAATAATTGTCCACTTCTTATTTCAACAAATTAAAAGAGTGTTTAAGACTACTCACAATAAGGAGCTCAAGAGATTGACATTTTTCATGGCAAATCAGCTTTCTCTCTCATGAGACCGACATGTGACCAACTTTTCCTGTTTGGCATCTGCTTTTTAGAGCTGTAAGCTTTTTGTTAAAAAAATAATGGGTTAATACACAAACAGGTTACTAAAGTTTCACAAAAAGTTGTCCTAAGTAACTAGAGTTATATTTTGTTCACTCAGGTTACTAATGTTCACGGGTTTGTTAACAAGGTTACCCAATGTTTATATAAGTTACACTAAGGTTACTTTGATGAGGGGTGACCGGGTGATAGCCGGTTTCTTAAGCCACCTCATACTGACACTTTTTCCACCTCACCCAGGCTTGGCCACGTCTGATTTCCACTTCCCTTATTTTATAAAAAGGCCCAACGGTACACTTCTCACCCATTTTCTCTTTTACCAAATCAAAAACAAATCTAGGGTTATTAAAACCCTTTCCTTCTTCAAGCCTCTCATCAAATATGAACAACATGAACAACATCAACAACGTCAACAACATGAACATCCTTTGTGGTTGTGGTGAATTAGCAAGGTTGCAGACTTCGTGGACAGAAAATAACCCCGCAAGGAGGTTTCTTGGTTGCCCCAATTTCATGGATCCTATCAGAAATTGCAACTTTTTCAGATGGATTGATCCGCAATTACCAAATCGTTGGTATCAAGCAAGGATGTATCAGCTACATTTGACTGTGATGAATACTCAACAAGAGCTTCTTGAAGTCAATAATCGTCATTCTCGAAGTAACTTCTACAAAAGGGTGTTTATTTTCTTGATTTTCATCATGTTTCTTATTAGGTTTCTTTAAGATTTCGTTTGTCAATGTAATGGAGGGATGTGGTATGGTATGTGGATGTAATGTTGGCTGTTTTGGTTAGGTGTTAGGTTGTTTTGGTTAGGTGTAAGGTTGTCAGGTTAGATGTAAGGTTGTTTTGGTTTGTGGTTGTAATGTTGGTTGTTAATGGTAGCTTAATGGTATGGCAGGTTAGGTGCAAGTCTTTTTTAAGAGTTGATGTATTATAACTCTTGTTTTTATATAAGTAATGAAATTATTAACTTTCTATGTGCAATGATTTTATTGTTTATACTGTAATGATCAAAGTTATTATTGTTTATACTGTAATATAGCTTGTATAACAAATAAACACAACATAAGCTTATATATTCAAAATAAGATTACACAGTTTTCATACAAGTAGCATCCTGAATTCCAACACAGGAATACAAAAGACAGTGTTTTACCACATTAGTGAATTGGCACATGTACAAAATTGCCTAACAGTTGGCATGCCAATCTAAGTCAAACCTAACCATTACTCAAGTGAAATTGCATCATCTGGATCCAATCCAGGTCCAGGTGTTGGAGGCTTGTTAAACATGATCTGTGCAATTCTCTATGAGGTTCTTTACAAGTCATTAAGTATGACATCTAAAATAGCCGTTTTACCTCCGTTTTCATTCTATTTCTTCACCACCACTTTTGTACAAGATATTATTCTACTCATAAGCTCTCACACACATTTTTACACTCAAAACCCTAATTCAAAACCCTAAACCCAAACCCTAAACCGAGCTAGTTTCTAAACCATGACTCGTTTCTTGATTTTTATCTATTGTAAACCCAAACCAACACTCAAATAAGTTGTAATAACTTAATTTACAACATTATAAATCATATTCTATCATCATTTCATCATTTTACTCCAACTATATGCAAATCAAATCAAAGAAACCCTAATTGTGCCCTAATTGGAACTTTGACCCGTTTACTCATTTTCACCTATTTTAAACCCAAACCACCTATCAATTCTTGTTATTAATCCTTAATACAAGTCTTGTGAACATATATCTATCATTACAAATCAAATGTACATGAATTACAAGCTAGAAAACCTTAATTGAGCCCTAAAGTACCCGAAACCCATAACCTTTGCAAATTAACTCATTTTGAAAGTTTTTCTTGCAACCAAGCACCTCAATGACAAGCACCACTCTTACTAAGCTACTTAAAAGCACCTCTCCTAAATATCTTCTTCATTTATAGTACAAAAATTGGCCACATGGTCTCTTTTCTTTCTTTCTTTAGCCGCGGCATCAAAAGGGCAAGCCAACACCTCAAAGCTAGTTTCTAGCTTATACAACTCATCTCATAGCCTCTCCTCATCATCCTCTAGACTTCATACATGTCCTCACCTGATCACAAAACCTCCCTTGGCCTCCAAGCTCATTTCGAGTATAAATAGAGCCATAAACTCTTCATTTGAACTCATCCCCCACTTCCTCCTCTATAACCCTTAATAGCAGCAATCCTTTGCTCTAAGAAGACCCTAAGAGGTCCTAAGAAGGCTCAAGAACAGAAGTGAAGCAAAAGAAACCAAGAAACGAAGCCCGGGAGTCGTTATTCTAGGCGTACGAAGCTAAAAGTCCCGATTTCAACCCGTTTCCAAGCTATAAGCTCAAACCCAGGTTCTATGATCTTCATACCTGCTCCTACACTCTTATAATGTTCATATGATCCTAAATATACTCTTGTTAAAGTTTTATAACTCAATTCATACTCATTTTCCATTTTGATCCAAAACCGTACACCCGAAACCCTAATTTTATGTTTTTCTTAAAACTAAATGTTATAATGGTTAAATATTGTTATAATCTATCCTAACATGCTTAACTAATGTTAATATAACAACTTTATCAAGTCTTGAAGGAATTTGAACTTAAAACCCGCGCGTTTACGTTTTAAAACCCTAATATGACCCGTTTTGCTTCCTAGCTTAACGAATCGTTATTTTAAACTTTCATTATGTTAAATCTTCATATTTTAGCTTATATTAATAAGCTATAACCTGTAAATTACTTTTCATATTGAAAAATATCATTATTATGAATTTTGGACTTGTTTTGTAAATTATTTCCATGCAAGGGGTATATACCGTAACTTTTGAAAACTTATAAGTACAAGGACTATTTTTGCCATATTTCTAAAGTTATAACTACAGGGGTCTATTATGTCACTTTTCAAAGTGCAAGGTTTACTTTGCACATCTTTTAAACTAGAAGGACCAAACTCGTAAAAGTACAAACTCCAAGGGTATATTTTGCCATTTTTCATTCTTAAAGGTCTAAAATGTAACATTTTGAAAAAGTATAAAAATATGTTCAAAACATTATAAGACATAACTTTAATTAACGCTTGACGTGCTTATCGTTTCCAGTTATCAAGCAAAACGCTTAAAACCAATTATATCGTATCACAATACTAGGGAGCTTCATATTAAGAGGTTTCATCTTGGTATTACGTTCTGACTGAGTTGTTGGGTTTACGATTTAAAGTGCCCTAGCTCCTCAAACGTTTACTGAATGACCTCTGAATTATGATGGCCCGAACGGTGATACAATACTCCATAACAATTCAATCAAAGATGATATTCATTATAATGTAAAACATATTCAATCAAACTAAGACTTGACATATTACCCCAGGTTGCGTGTGACGAAGCCGTTACTTTCATTCCATATACCTTTGCTATCACTCAGATTTCCCTATACTGTTAAGGTGAGTTCATAGCCTCGCATTTCAATCTCTTAAATGTTTTATAAACCCGCGAGGGGGATACATGCTATAACCATGAATGCAATTGTTTTCTGTATGCTATTCTGATTTATTATTGCCTAAGTAACTATTTGCCTTTAAGTCCCCAATATCATGAACCGTTAATTACTTTACGGAGTAAGCGCGAATGGTGTGAATAGATCTATTTGGGTTGGACTCCCCGTTGGTGTACCCAGTTATACCGGTAACCAATTGCACATCATTAGAATATAACTGCGGGTGTTTTGGCAAAGGCACCCGTTGGGGCTATAACGTATCAAACATATCCCAAGGCTTCGGATTCATGAGCTAATGGCAATAATATTTGTTTTATAACGGGTGTATAACAACGTAACCCAATATCGAATTTGCATTCAAATTATTTAACTTAAACCTATGAATATCACTCAACCTTTGTGTTGACTTTTTAGCATGTTTTATCTCAGGTAACTAAGCAACCTATGGCACGGAGTGGCGAGGACTTGAAGATGGCAAAACCGTTATCATTCAAACTTTGTATTTTAGATTTTGGGACCTCTCGTTTGTAAAAACTCTGAAGAAATAATGAATGATAACTAAATTTTCAAAAACGACTCTTTTTGATTCGTTTTCTATGATTATGACTGTTGTACCTTGAAGTAATACCCCAGATTAGCTTCCGCTGCTATATGTAAAAATGGGGGTGTTACAGATTTGGTATCAAGAGCCAACGTTATAGAGAACAAGGTTGAAACCTTAACTATAACTACTTTTCTTTGTCCATCCAAGAAAGTCCTCCGTGCCACTATATCTCCCGGAATGGTATGTAAAGATACATAACTATTATATTACTAAATAAATAACTTATGTTATTTACCGCTGGGTTGTTAAACAGAACGATGTTTTCTCCCGACCATCCTACTTCAAATATGGAGGATGCCTTTTCTTCCAACTTCCCAAACTATCTTCCGGCTTCTCCGGATTATATCCTAACCACACCGGGAAAAACTTACTCTATGTAACATTCAGTATTTGAGGTCACTATTTATCTAATACTTTATTTCTATTTTCATTTTTAAGCGAGTCATAACTTTTATGTTTACCCGATTTAGTAAGATTTTCTCATTTTTAGCTTTGCGTAAGCCGTAATTAGAAATCTATTCCGTCTTCGCATCGTAAGTGATCTAATATTCTCATAATATCCCTCGATGATTATAATTTTCATCATTTCCATTTCCATTGTGTTTCGCGTTTACGAAAATTCTTGCTTAAAACTCGCGTTTTTACCTTTAAAACATTACCTTTCTTAATTAACTTTACACTACACCTTAAATAAAACTTATAAATTAAAAATAAAATAAAAAATAATTTTTACAACACCCTAGGCCAATGGCCGGTTTGCCCATCTACACACTTCACACTTTCTCATTTTCTATAAACTAATCATC